>JAAAKG020138360.1:0-12651 GCA_010014905.2 Druon quercuslanigerum
AACCTTTTATATTTTTCATTTTAAATGTGTGCCGATTCTTTTATTAATTTCAAAAAGTAGAATTGACACCCAACAATGCAGTTTAATTATTTTTTATAATTAATCTTTTAGAAATTAATATGCAGTTGTATGCATGCTTGTACCTACATTTACTCTTTTGTAACCTCATGTAATAAATTTTTTGATGCAAATATTTATCTCTCCATTGAATAGAATTTTGAAATTTATTTAAAAAATAAAATTATTTAAAATACGGTTTTGAACACTTAAATTCATGAATGTCGTCGAAAAAGTCCTTGTGTGTCCACTGCACTGGGGACTCGCCGTGGCTTGAGATAAAATTCTTTCGTTATTATTTTTTTTCGTTATTATTATTATTTGAAATGTTGACACAAAATTCAGGGAGCGTTCACATATTACGTAACGCACTTTCCTGTCATATTTGAGTGATTTTTCTATAGTAAATGTATGTAACTTTAATATAGGCGCTGCGCTATAGCAGACCCCCCCCCCTCCCCCATATGCGCGTGTCGAAGGCATTTTTGGTCAGAGTTGGATTTTCATATATTTGGAATAGTTTTGCACAGGACTGTCCCGGTATATATCACCAGTCACGGACGCATTTATCATGCAATCAAGTGATCTGATGAGAGCAATGTGCCCCGAAATATTGGACAAAGCTTGGTATTTACACCATCATTGTCGGAATAGGTTGCAGTTATTATTATTATTGTTATTATTATTCGATCATTTAAATTTTAAAGATCGTTGTCAAAAAGTTGTGAAATTTAATTAGAAGCTAGTTCTCAGATTTCCATGATTTAATAGATTTTAAAAAATAATACCAGAATAAAGTACTTACATTGAAGAATTTTTTTAGCAGTGTTTCAACATTTTAGTTCTAAAGATGCCTAATTGTGCTTAAAAGTATCTTTCTAAAGTTTTTTTTTGCATCCGGTAACATTCATATCTTAGGCTGTAACTACAAAAAAATAGATTAAAAAATCTATAAAAAATCATAAATTTTGTTTCTATGTATGTATTAATAAAAGAACAAGTTGTTCGTTGTGCAAAAGTTAAAAAACTTTGCAAAATGTGCATCGTATGTCGGCTCTAAATGTTTGTGAAACAATGTTACAAGTGCGGAAAGTGAGCGATTGCCTACGAGTGTGACGTTTACTGTACGAACCAGAGTCAAATAGAAAGCCAAATGGAGGCGAGCCGTTAACGAGCCGCAGACGAGCGGCAGACGTTCCGAAAAGGAGCCGATGGAAAGTACTGTAAATTTCACAATATGTTTTTAGGTTATTTTGAACACGTTATTTCTGGACATTTTTAAAATTATGGAGTGTCAGAAATTACGAGAACTTTTGGAAGTTGTTGGCAATTTATCGCTTCGAGTTGGTCCAATCACTCTTCACCACTCGCCATTAGCCTGTCCAGCGTCAACTCATAATGATGTTGTAATTCTCACAGTCCTGGGACGTAATTTTGAATTAGAACGAGCAGGCGCTATGGATAGCAAAAATAGTCTTGTTGAATGCATGTAAGTGTACCAGATAGAAAAAATATTTTATCAATGCTTTTTACTATGGTTTCGGAACTGGTCACTTACGTTGCGCACACTACGTACGTACTTTTGGAAAAATTATATGGAAAAGTAGTTTTTAAATCAATACTAATAACAGATTTAAATTTTCCAATATATTTTTCATGAGAGTTTTAAATGTTTAAAATTCTTTTAAATAAATAATTTTTATATCTTGAATTTTTGAAATAATTAAAAATAATATCAGGGATCAGTCGGACCTATTTCGTAACTAAAAAATCTTGTTTCTTTGGCTTAAAATGTTCATTTTGGTTTGTTTTTTCGGATTATAAAAATGCTCTAACACAGCAAAACAAAGTGTTCCAAATGATATCGAAATCAATATCATTTTGCTATGCAACAAAAACGATACCGAATTCAAGAGCATTTGGATTGGCCGGAGTGAATGATCGACTTTTGAGATCAGAATGATCTGATTCGTGATCATTTATGAAGTTAAACCAAGATGGCTGACGATCTTAGAGTATTTTAGCTCATATGCCAGCTTTTTATGGTTTTTGATCATCCAGTGTACTTGAAAAGTAAAAAAAAAAACGAAATTTGATATTATAAAATATCACCTGTTAAATGTAGTTGTCACCAGCGTGCGGTTAGATACGATTTGAAGATTATATCTGTATGATACCGGCGCCAAGAATTGGCGGCCATTTTGTTTAGTCTGACAAATGAATCAAAAAGTAAGATCAAATTAATCCAAATGGACAGCTTATTATGATCTCTAGAGTCAAATGATCTTTGGAGCAAAATGCGCTGCAACAAAATTGATCCTTTTTTTACTGTGAACTCTGATAATTTTCTTTTTATCGAAAAAATTCAGACGGATAAATTGTTTGAATTTCCCAGAACTAGAAATAGCGATACACAGAATTTTTAAATCTTGAAAAAATTGTCTTGAATATTTTGAAAATGCTCTCACTTTTTGAATTTTCATCAAAAATAGTTGGTTAACGAACCCGTTCTTTCTCTTTATTCCTTAAAAAAGTATGCCAAAGCAGAATCTAATCTTATTAATCTTTCGAAAGTTATCGCGCCTACAGGATACAGATTTCAGTCTTCAGATACCTTCGCAAATATCGTTTTTCTGACTTAGGAGGTCCCAAATCGTCGAGATTTGATGAAAACCGACAAAGTGAAATTTCACCTAAAACCGATACCTTCTTATTAGGATAAGAATCTAAAAATAGAATTTACTAATGGTTCGAAGAGTCATTAACGTGTATTTCGTTGACAAATGTAATAATTATGTTTATAACTCTTGAAGGTTAAATTAAAATACTTTTTTCTAAGTATAAATATTTATGGGTCCACGACATCTCGTAGTTTTCAATTCGATGAATTGAGCGTCTTATTTACTTAAAGCTTACTTCCGATTGGAGAAGTGAATTTAAGGTTTAAATTTGCTTTCTTCCATTTTTCTAGATTCTCATCCTAATGAGAAGTTATTGGTTTTATGTAAAATTTCACTTTGTCGGTTTTCATAAAATCTCCACGATTTGACACCCCTGCGGAGCGGATAGATTTTTTTGTAATTCAAATAACATCCTTGATTAAAAAAACACGAACCACCATTTAGATATTATTTTCTATTTTAAGACTACTTGTCCGTTGAAAGAAAGGGCACACTTTTGTATTTTTTAAGTTTTTTATTTAAGTCAGACCCGGGAATTAGAATACAAAATGATAGCAAAACTAATTTGCGAACTGAAGCTTAAATATTAAAAATTTGGTTTAAAAATAACCACTAAATAAAGCAATTTAATTTAATATAAAATTAAATTAAGAACATGTTGATCAGACAAAAATATGGATGGTTTTCCTCTATGGAATTACCGAAAATATCTTGATGACCTGTTATTTGTAATTCCAGTCATTGTTATAGAAGCTATTGAACATTAAACCTAATGAGAAATTGCAGATTATTTATACCATAATGAATTATTAGTTAACTTCAGCATAATTTGCTGGGCCTGTAAAATTAGGAATATCTAAAATGGCATCGATAGCGAATAATAGTTCTTAGATTTGGAAATTGGTTTGGATTTCAGTTTTGGTCATTTATCCTGTTATATTTTTCGTTCGTCATTTATTTGAATTTAGTTTAAATAATGCTACTCATATCTAGATTATCTATTTCATTTGTACTGCATAACATCCAATTTTTCGACAATTAATGATTATATATTTAAATTATTTATCTATTCTTAACCGCTTTCTTATTAGACTGACTTGCTAGATATAATTTATATTTTTGACTTGGATTCTAGGATTTCGTGTTTCTGTAATTTATAAAAGTGCATAAATAGCATCTAACAATCAAAAGTTCGCAGCAGGATAGAGTTTAATTTGAACCTCTCATATCCAATATAAATTTTAAGGGCCTGACTAAAGAGTTTAAATAATGCAAAATGAGAGGGGGGGGGGAGTGGAGGCGAATAGCAACAAAAATAATGACCAGCGCATAATTATTTAACTAAGGTGGATTTAGCAGACAGGTTCAGTGAAGTTTTCAAAGGAAAATTTTAGGTTATGCTCAGGTACAGGATTGTGGATTGCGCAATTATGTTCTTTGTTACATAAGGTTGCGCAGTAGAGTTCCATCGCAGATATTGCTGATAACTAAAGTTATATCCAGCATACTGATGCTCAGTATTTATATAGCACAAAATGATGCAGAGTTCTATCGTCGATAATCCTGAACAGAGGAGTTCTGTCGCAAAGTTCGATTGTGTTGTAGAAGATATCTCATAACCACGGGGTCTACAACCGGTTAGTTTAGGGTGCTATAGGCCTATAAAGTGATAACGTAATGTGATCTGATATGGTACACACATCTAAATCACTCAGCCAACGGCTGAGGGATTTGAATTATCGCCGCTAAAATTCTATAAATTGCATATGGATTTCAAAAAGTGAGTTATTTACGATGGAAATTTACCTCCAAAAAATCACCAGTTAAAAATCTGTTGTCGAATTTTTGATTCACGCGCACATTTTTGTTTCAAACCCTTACTATAACTTGATGAGAGAAGGTTTAGATACGCGAAAAGCATACTTAAGATTGCCTTTTGGTAAAATGTATTGCGTTCCACGGCCTCTAGGACGAAATTTTCCTTAATTTATAGTGGTAGTAGTCTGCCTTAGTATTGGAAAAATTGATGAAAATTTCAGGAAATGTTAAAAAATGAATGCATTTAAAAAGGAAATTCTGAAAACATGCTATTTGTTATTGTTGCTAGTTTATGCCATTTTTTAATAAACAAATGCCGATTTGATCCTGTTCTACACACGATATTTGATTTTTTTAAGTAGTGTGAAGACTAAAAACTTAAGATCCACGAACCGTTTCAACTTTTTTGTGCTCGCTATTTGGGTAAATGATAAATAATATTGTTTAGCGCCGCGTACCGCGAAACCCGCTCAAGAGCCGTGCACTACAAAGGCATCGCAGCATTCTATGAAGGCATGGAGTATTTCGCGTAGATAGCGTTAATCAGAATTATGAATGTGATAGAAATTTTTATTTTACATGCAAGCCATATATGGCATACAATAAATGAACCCTCCAATATATGAACAATCAAATTTAATTTTTCTTCTTTGCCAGTGAGCTTACGTTTTCAACAAAAACGGTGTCATTTGCGAACAGTCTACAAGCAAACTTTTTATCATCTACAGGCTCATGGCAATGAAACTGCCGTGTATTTTTGATTTTTGTTTGCATTCTTAAAACGTCCTTTCAAAGACTTTTCATGCAGATCATGTTCATTTTGAGTACAAAAATTGAACTTGACCTTTGAAAGTTGATTCTCCGCCCATTCAAAAAGACTCCGAGGAGTAGTCATGTCATTAGAATCAACTTTTTGCAAACTAGCTCGATAGGCTTGTCTCTTGGCAGCCCCTCCAATATCATCACAAGCCCCATTACGGTGAGAGGTCGCAAAAAAATTCCACTGAGTACTAATCCTAAAAGCTTTTTGATGTTTCGTAAGATTAATGAAATTAAATTTATTTTTATTTTGCGATGCAGCCTCATCGGAAAAGTAAACAATTTTTTTGACATTTTCTTCCCCAAATTTGTTTTTCAAGTACTCAATAACTCTTAAATTAAATAAATGAACTGAGCTTGTATCGTGAGACAATTTTTCAGAAATAATGACAAAACTGTCAAAACCGTGGATTGCATTTTGCACATGAAGCGTGTAATTTTCTGAAAAATCCATGCTTCTTACAAATTTCCCTTCTTCTATTTCATTTTTCTTTTGGCTGAATTACGAAGCTTGAGACTTCGCAAGAAAGTCGTATTTTATAAGAAACGGCAATTTTTCACTAAGCAGATTAAAAATTCGTTCTTGGTTTTAGTTTCTTCTGAAATGTCGCATCTGAAATCCAAAATAGAAATGATGAAAAAAGTGATATAAAAAATTTAAATGAAGGAGACCCATTTATCAATAAATATATGATAAATTACCTATTGGTGCTGGTCCACTGACTAAATTTAACTTTCTTCACATCATTTTCTTCAAGAAGAGTTTTCAATTTTTTAATAACAAACTTACTTTTGGGACAACTTTCACAAACAGAAAAAAGGCAATGCGATGATGAACTTTCACACACTGAATTCTTGATAAAATCGTGATATGTATTGGTGAAGTCGACTCATTTCATTTTTAGTGCTTTTATCAGGCCGTGTATTTTCAATTTCACATTTTAATGGATTTTACCTGCGAACCCGTTGTGCGAACCGCTTTTACCAGACAGAATTTCGATAGAGATATCTGTATTTCAGGAAACTTTTCTTTAAAAAGTTTCTGCAAATCGGCGACACTGAAGAGAAGTAACCTTTTTTGCTCTTGAGTGCGTTTCCCGTCTTTTACGATTGATATGTAATCCTTCATTCCAGGCATGACACGGCTACTATCATCAGCAAGATAATAATTTTGGACTGCACTTACAGTAGTGTTCGGAAGATTACGCAAAGCATTTTCTTTGGCCGACGTCCATACCCAGATTTGTTCCTCAATTTTTTGGCTTTTGATGCCATTCGGAGAGACATTCCAAATGCTCTTCTTATTTTTGCGATGGTCCAGTGTGACGGGAGTGTTGTCAAAATTGGTATTTTTCCTGATCGATCAGGCTGCTGAGACAAATATATTTTTATGTCACGTATGCACAACACAGTTTTTGTAAGTGGTCAATTTATTCAAAGCTACACTTAACTTTTCCTTGTCTTTATCCGTAAGTGGTGAAAAACGTGTTTTTCTTTATCAATGGTTCTTCAGATTCATGAAGAATATCGTTAATTTTTTCATTTTTCTCCTTCTCATCGAAATTATCATATCGGAACGTTGAATCACTTTTTTCTTATTGCTCAAAATCATTTCCCCCTTCAGTTTTTCTAAAAACATCTTTATTTTTGTTTTTATCTTCAGGAAAACAAATCATAAAGTTCAAGTAATCTTTTTTTTTGTAAATAGATCATCGACAAGTATTGCAAACATGTAATCCAATTAGGTTTTTGAATACTCCATTCCAATTATCCGTTACAAGACTTTTTAACGATAATAATTTTTTCGTGAACGCTATCTGAACCTTGTGCGACTGACAAAGTGGCTCAAACTGTTACTTCGGCACGCGGCTCGTGACGCTAAACAATATTGTTTATCATGGACCCAAATAGCGAACACAAAAAAGTTGAAACGGTTTCAGGATCTAAAGCGTTCAGGTTTCCCAATACTTAAAAAATTCCAAATATCGTGTGTAGAACAGGTTCAAATCGGCATTTGTTTATTTAAAAAATGATATAAGCGAGCAATAATAACAAATAGAATGTTTTTCAGAATTTTATTGTTAAATTCATTTATTGTTTAACATTTTCTGAAATTTTCATTAATTTTGTTATATACAGTTTACGAAATAATAATTTTTTAATCAAACAAAGCAGAAATGTTTAATCGCACTTTGTAAATAAACAAATGCATTTTGCTCAAAAATGTTTAAAACTTTGCCTTATACTAATAAGTCGATTATTTTCCAATACTTAGTTTTAATTTTCCTTCCAACATCAAAAATCGTAAGCTCATTTGGGAAATTTCTACTCGCTTTCAATATAACAAACATACCAGGAAGCATGTGCGTGTGAGCCGATAGTTTGTTATGCTCGTATAATAATGGACGGATACGAAGCCAACAATAGAAGATGTACTTGGGTTTGTATTTGATCGTATGACTTTTGTTTCGAGACGTAAAATAAAAATTACGACCAATATATCCATGCAATAGATCCGTGCATGCAAATTCTATTGTTTAAAAGTTGGTGTTGGTATTAAAAACCCGAATATGAAACATTATTCACTTTTTCAACAGCAGAATTATGTTGAGAAGATTACTGTGTCAACATTCACAACGTGTTAGAATTGTGCTGGATTGTTTTACAATTAAAGTATTACTTACTTTTATCAAGGGCAATTTTATTTTATCCAAATTAGCATTCTAGCATTTAATATAAGCTTTAAATTAAAATATGTATGCTTTCTTGTACTTTGTATATATAAGGTGTGTTCAGAAAAAGAATATGCAATCTCAAGTTACATTTTCGACTTTTTTGGTCTTTTTGGGTTAAAAATGAAACACGTAGAAGGAGATATAAATCGGATAATATCGAGAGATCGATCATTTATACTTGCGAAAACGCACTTTAAGTATCATTTACATTATTCTTCCTTCCACGTGGCTTAACTCAAAAATGAACAAAAGAATCGAAAATTCAGGATGATATTCAGACTTATTTGTTTTAACATCCCTATTCTAAAATATAAAATCATACATTTTTTCTTAACTTCTTCGCCTTTTCGTAAAACAATATCAAGTTAAGACTTTTTTTATTCCAAAAAATGACTGAATATTAAATGCTTATTAACATACATGACATACATTATACGAGAATATCAGTATCTGCGCTTTTAACTCTTTTACAGGTAGGCAGTACTAGTACTCAAATATCACATTTTAATCTATAATTTCCAATTGTATATGCTAAATGAATGCCTAAATATTCTTTTTAATTTCGAGACCTGCATATAATTGCACATGTATAGTAACGAACTGCTGCCACTGACGTCCATAAGTGATGGCTTGTAATATCTGCCTCTCCTCTAGCCTACGGAGTATCATTAAATGAATTAACCTACATTTCAGCAAATTTAATCCCAAGAAATATTATTTATAAAATAATAATTGAAGCACGAGGAAAATTTATTTTTTAAATTTAGTAATAAGTTTCATTTTATATTGATTTTGCACTGCTGTGTTACTATTTAAATCCATAATTATCTCCATGTAATCTACTTTAAGTAATCCACTAAGTAATCCACTTTATTTTTCGGAATTATATCTTATACCAATAAATAACCAACAGATAAAGTAATACTAAAAAAGGAAAACAATTAATAGTATTTAATTATTTTATCAACTAGGACTGTCCTATACACGGTCCTGTGATTCATCAAGCTCGATCTATCAAAAATGCTCTCGTCCCATCAGTTTTATCTGAGAAGAGACAGGCTTACCTTTTAAATATTTCTCTTTCTCTCTCTCACTCTCTGCAGCCCATTTTCTTGCTCCACTCAGCGTTATCGGTCTAATTTCTCCGTAATATTAATGGACGAAGCACAATGGCCCGTCTGAGACGAGCAGGTTGACTTCGTATATCGAGAGGGGTGAAGTTATTCACACTCTTTCGGGTGGCGCCACGGACGTCTCTAAATGGGCTACTAGTAAGCACGTGAGCTCGGAGCGCTGGGAGCCCTCCGGTGAAATAGATAGGTCATGCGTGGTGTGCGTCATGCCCATTCCTTACGCGCTGTCAGGCCCACAGGTATGAGCTCCGTCCCGTTAATTTCTATGCCTTTGTATAAATATAAATATGATTATACATATATAAAATTTAAAACAAGGGTTAAAAAACACAACCGAGTTCCACTGGGTGCAACTTTCAAACAGAAAGGACTTGGCCTATTTATGAACTAGTGATATCTTCATACCTCCGCCAGCATAGTATACTGAGTTGGAAATGACACCATCGTGGTATGCGAAAATGAAACCCTCTGTATCTGAATGAAGCCCTGACGATCTGAGGAAAGCAAAAATTTTCTCCTTCGACAAGGACTGACTTTCTACATTTCGGTGAAAGTTTCCGTGTATCTTTTTGTCGAGTAGCTGCTGGTGGAATTTTTTAAACTCTGCTTTTTTTATTTCGGCTTTCAAAAGGAAAGCATATAGATGGAGCAATACACTTTCCTCACTTACGATGTTAAAATCCAGGAAGTGTCTTGGCCGTCTGCTCTGCGGCATTCTAATGGAACGCTCCTTTGGCAATCATCTCGTGTTTCTTGACCATTTTTAGTAGATGCCATCTTCCATTCGCAGCGATGTAAGCTCTACTTAGAAAAATTCGGTTATAAAGACATTAGAGATTTAGAAGTCCGCATCCTCGAGGATGGCTTGCAATGTATAATCGCGGAACGGACTAATGTATATGCAAGCTTTTATGCATATATGCATGATCTTACATGTGGCGATGTCAAGGGCTATGAAATTATTCTTCGTCCATTGAAGCATCCCAATCGCGTAAGTAGAACCGGGATACTTATTTAAAGTTCTTCATGAGAAAATCGCGGGATTTCATCGGGATGCCGGTTCCATTCTACAAAATCGCACCCGATCCCTGCGAAATCGCGGTAATGTTTCAGGTATCACCGTGTCTCAAGATCGCAAGATATGTGCTTAGAGTCTGCGATAGACTTAATTAGACGATTCGGCAAGTGTCGTGCACCCGGAGGACAAGGAGTAACCCAAGTACAGCCAGCTTTTGCGTTTTCCTCGTAAGGGTTTTAGCATTTCGTTGATGTCGATCGTTAATTTTTGCCTTATGGAAGGATAAATCAAACAAAAAAGATAAATGTTGGTTTTTTGTAAAAATTTATATTTCAAAAATAATTTGCGTTAAAATGCAAATACTCTTAACTTTTCAGAATACTTTTTTTAAATGGGAAATATACGTATTACTTCACTTCCTTTAAGAAGCAACCTGTTTCTTTGCTGAGAGATCGTGCGATTCAAAGTTTATAGCCTGTCTAATTTTAAATGGATTCGGTCACAACAGGAAGAGCACTGTTTCCAGACCAACTATGAAGTATGAGTAGCTACCACCTGACGCTTAAGTTGTACATTATCATCCACGTGTCTATATCGCGTATAATTTATCCATTTATCTACTCAACTACTCTGGAGGTGGCATACTAAATGCTTTCGCAATGAAAATAAACATTATTGTTCAGTTTCAGACATACATAGAAATAGTATTTTCCTTATATCAGAAGCGCCTTTTAAAGAAACTGATTAACGGTTTTTTTCAAGGAAATATGCAGAAGATAGACAACGATTCATTTCTAGAGAATTTGTGCGCTGGATTAGAAACTTTTAACTCTTTGTCGTTAAAAATAAAAATTCAGGTCGATTTTGATAAATCGAGTTGTCTGTAAGCATTGTAGTATTTTCTGCAATACTTTGACAGCTGATGTACATTCTTAAACAGTAAACTAATAACTAGAACATTTTTCTCTGACGATGTAACTTTGGTTGGCCGCAGATAAGAGTGTGTGAAGCAGAAGTTTAGTTGCATATAGCTTAAGAGCCTGATGTGCCCACGGGAGTTCGGCAGACACATTTCAAATATTTTCGAATTGTCTATGATGGCTTTCTGACAGATATATTGAATAAAAATTTGTTAATAAATGTGGAAAGAATTCTCTACCGCATAAAACTATTCTTTATAGAATCAATTTAAGTGAAATGTACGATCTCGGAAGTAGTTCTTTTTAAAAAATGCGCGCCGTGTGACACTGGGGGCTAAAAGTACCTGGGTACTCTCCTTGATATCGACATTGCCGTTTAATGTAAAAAGATACATAAATGGCATTTTGGTAAAAATCCAGTTATTGGTATCGCTGGATTCGCAAGAGAAAGCTGCATCTACCAAGATTTATTCCTAAACACGATTTCTTAAAAATGAGAAAAGTCGAAAAAGTTGAAAAATACTCACAAACAAAAAGCGAAAAGCACTTGGCGTATCCTACACTTTGTACGAGGCATGCAATGCGTAATCAACATGCAAATAAATTGAACCTAAAGTACTTTGTTTCTTTTTTGACCTGTAAAAGTGGAACGAATTTACAAACGAACAAAATCGCGTGCCCTTACTTACTTTTTTGACATCTAAATATTTGTAAAATAGATCGAACTCTGATCGGCAATCCCAGCAAAATAAGTCCCAGCTAGATCCGGCTTTATTGCATCAATGATCGTGCGGGTAAGTTCGAAACAGCCTACTAGAAGAAAAAGTTTGCAATTCTTGCAAATTAAAACGTTAAAGAGGACTCCGATAATTGATTATGGGATTTTGAGTCCCTGTGGATTTGGCTGAATTTTTAGCATGGTTTAGTTCAAAGTGGCCTGATCAAAAGTTCTTACAGACGAAATTCCAGAAATCACCCTTTTTGGATATATCAAGGGCAAAAATGGATTATTGAAGGATTTTCGTAGGTAGCGTAGTACGGGAGTGTACGCAAAAAAATCCACATCGTAGAAATTAAGTTTATATATATACAATCTAGTTTTAATCAAACACATTTTAATTACAAAAAAACGCCTATATACGATCGACTGATTTAATCCTTCCAAGGACGGCTGGCTCATTCAGTTTCACAGCCGCGTGGCAGTGTGTGGCAGGGTCAACAATGGATTGCCACCAGTTAACAAGACTGTTTAAATTTCTACAGATGGATTAAGTCTCATGGCCAATGCGAGGCAACCCCAGAAACTGTTCTTATATAGGCGCTCTTGTGCATAAACAATGATTACCGATCTTCTCAAAGTACCTAATAGACCTCTGGCACTTTGATATATATATATATATATATATATATATATATATATATATATATATATAATTTTTTCATATTAACAACCCAAGGTTTTGAAACGCA
>JAAAKG020138361.1:0-13868 GCA_010014905.2 Druon quercuslanigerum
CGAATTTTCAACTAAAAATTATTTTTTTTACCAAAATAGTTGAATTTTCAACTAAAAGAGGCAATGTTTCAACGAAATAGTTAAGTTTTGAACTGAGAAGCATCAATTTTCAATGAAAAATGGAATAGTTATGTATCTTCAGTTAAAACAATTTTTAAACAAAACTGATTAATTTTCAAATAAGATGAACTGGGGGATTTTAGAGTACAAATCTTGAAATTAAGAAAGTTTCGAGAGCAAATCTTTTAAAAATAGGTGATTTCAGACATCAAATTTGGAAAATAGGGGATTTAAAAAAAATAATCACAAAAATAGGGGATTTCATAATTATAAAAATATGTAGATTTTAAGCAAAATAATTCTGAAAATATAAGAATTAAGGAAACAATTCTTCAAAATAGGGAATTTTAGAGAGCAAATCTCGAAAATGGGAGATTTTAGAGAGCAAATCTTGAAATTAGAGGTTTTTTTAGGAATTTTAGGAATCAAAACTTGAAAATAGGGAACTGTACAAATGTTATGCTGAAAATAGGGGATTTTAGAGACAAAATCTTGAAAATAGGGGATCTTAGAAATTAAATTTTTAAATATAGGGAATTTTAGAATCAATAATTGAAAACACGGGACTTTAGGGACCAACTTTAAAAAAATAGGGGATTTAAGGCAAAATAATCCTAAAAATAGAACACTTTAAAGACCAAATATTAAAAATAGGGGAATTTGGGCAACAAAAAAACTTGGAAATAGGGAATTTTAGAGACCAAATCTTGAAAATAGGATAGTTTAGGGATAAAATATTGAAAATAGGGGAATTTAGGAAAAAATTGGGAACCAAACTTTAAACCAGCGGATTTTATGTATCAAATATTAAAAAGAGGGCATTTTAGGAAAAATAACCTTAAAAATAGAACACAATAAAGACCAATTATTAAAAATAGGGAAACTTAGACAAAAAATCTTGAAATTAGGGAACTGTAGAGACCAAATCTTGAAAATAGGGGATCTTAGAAATTAAATTTTAAATATAGGAAATTTTAGAATCAATAATTAAAAACACGGGACTTTAGGGACCAACTTTAAAAAAAATAAGGGGATTTTAGGCAAAATAATCCTAAAAATAGAACACTTTAAAACCAAATATCGAAAATAGGGGAATTTAGGAAAAAATTGGGAACCAAACTTTGAACCAGCGGATTTTATGTATCAAATATTAAAAAGAGGGCCTTTTAGGAAAAATAATCTTAAAAATAGAACACTTTAAAACCAAATATTAAAAATAGGGGAATTTGGGCAACAAAAAAACTTGAAAATAGGGAATTTTAGAGACCAAATCTTGAAAATAGGGGATCTTAGAAATTAAATTTTTAAATATAGGGAATTTTAGAATAAATAATTGAAAACACGGGACTTTAGGGACCAACTTTTAAAAAATAAGGGGATTTTAGGCAAAATAATCCTAAAAATAGAACACTTTAAAACCAAATATTAAAAATAGGGGACATCAAATCAAATCAGACATCAAATTTGGAAAATAGGGGATTTAAAAAAAATAATCACAAAAATAGGGGATTTCATAATTATAAAAATATGTAGATTTTAAGCAAAATAATTCTGAAAATATAAGAATTAAGGAAACAATTCTTCAAAATAGGGAATTTTAGAGAGCAAATTTCGAAAATGGGAGATTTTAGAGACCAAATCTTGAAAATAGGATAATTAAGGGATCAAATATCGAAAATAGGGGAATTTAGGAAAAAATTGGGAACCAAACTTTGAACCAGCGGATTTTATGTATCAAATATTGAAAAGAGGGCATTTTAGGAAAAATAATCTTAAAAATAGGAGACTATAAAGACCAATTATTAAAAATAGGGAAACTTAGACAAAAAATCTTGAAATTAGGGAAGTTTAAGGAGCAAATCTTTTACAAATAGGAGATTGTAGAGACCAAATTTACAAAACAGTGGATTTTAAGCAAAATAATCTTGCAAATATGAGAATTTAGGGGGAAAAATATAAGTTAGGGGAATTCAGGCCAAAAAATGTTAAAAATAGTGAATTTTAGAGACCAAATCATGAAAATAGGGGATTTTAAGTGACAAAAATCATGAAAATAGGATATTTTAGGGGGAAAATGGTTGAAAATAGGAGAAAAAAGAAGAAAATTACTTTTGTTCTTTGTGCTTTGCAGCTCGCTGTTGTGCCAATTTCAAGTGAGCTCGTCTTTCTGATTCTGTCTGCTTTGTTTTTGCGAGAGCGCGTTTATAGGAAAGCGTGCAGAGCCAGCATAGTAGTTTTCCATCGACCTAAAACCGACAGAAAAACAATAAAAAAAATAATATCCAAATTCAATTTAAAAACGTCCATTTTTACATTTTTATATTCAAAATGGTTCAATTGCGTGAAGTACAGGGTGGCGATTCGGCAGACAATTTTTTTATTCCAGCTCGCATTTCCCACTTTTTCCATTTTTCCGGTCAACCAAAACTAACATAAGTAATATATTCAAACAATTTTAAAATGAATGAATTTTCAAAATAAATGTACAAATCTCCATGTAAATAATTGAATTTTAAACAAAAAAATAATTTTTAGACCATTTTCAAAACAAAAAGATTAACTTTCTATCAAAATAATACTATTTTTCAATAAAACACGTGAATTTTTAACGAAATAGTTAAATTTTCAATTAAGAAAGACCGATTTAAGTTTAGAAGTTAATTTTAAACCAAACTGATGGATTTTTTAACTAAAATTATGAATATTCAACTGAAATAGTTGACATTTCAACAACAAATTTAATTTTTACTAAAAAAAAAAGAGAAATTGTGAACCATAACTGAAATAATGAAGTTTTAGGTTCAAAAAAAAATCTTTTTTCAAATAAAAATTTAATAATCATATTCGTAGTCAAAAAATGTATGTTCCTTTTCATCCAAAAGAAAAACAAGTTTTTAATCAATTACCACATTTTTCAAAAACAGAAATGAATTTTGACTTAAAACGATGAATCTTCAACAAAAACAAAATTAATTTCTAACAAAAGATTTTCAGTTTTAACCAAATTAATTTTATTTCCAACCTAAAACCTGAGTTTTAAAATAAAATAATAAATATATAAAACAGAAATACTTGTTGTTTCAAACGACAACTAGGATTTTTAAACAAGAAAATAAATGTTTAAACAAAAATGTCTACTAAAAAATCAATTTTTTAACAAAATACGTAAATTTTCAAAGAAATAGTTTGAATTTTAAACGAAAAAAGATTAATTTTTATCCAAATTTTTAAATTTATACTATAAAAGACGAATTTTCAACTAAAAAATATCATTTTTTTGAATAAAAAATTTAATTTTAAACTACATAGATGAATTTTCAATTGAAAAAGACAAAACTTTCAACTAAAATGGTGAATCTTTAAAGAATCTAATTAAATTTTCAACCAAGAAGCTTAAATTATACAAAAAAAGACGAGTTTTCATATTTAAAAAATATGCATCGAAATAGATAAATTTTCAGATAAAAAAATTAATTTTCCACCTGAAAAAAATCAAACAATTTTCAAAAAGTGATGAATTTTCAACTAAAATGATAAATATTCAACTGAATTACAAGAATTTGCAAGAAAAATATGAATTTTTGTAATAATAATTAGAAAAACAAAGTTTAATTTTTAAATAAAAAATGCCAATTCTCAACTAAATTTTTAACCAAAAATAGAATTGTTAAATTTTCAAAAAAGAGAACGAATTTTCAGTAAAATAATTCAATTTTCTACTGGAATAGTTAAATTTTTACTTTAAAAAATTAATTACTACAAAATACACAAATTTTCAAGTAAAAATTTTTTTTTACCGAAAGAAGAATAAATTTTCAAGTAAAAATAGAATAGTTAAATCTTCTGGTAAAACCATTTTGATGCAAACTGATTGAATTTTCAAAAAGAAAAAAAGTAATTTCTACTAAAGAGACGAATTTTCAATAAAAAAAAAAGCATAAATTTTCAACGAAACAGTTCAATTTTAAACTAAAATAATCAATATTCAACTAAATTTACTTTAATTTTCAAAAAGGATTTAAAAAAATAAAAAATACGAATTCTCAACCAAACTTTTAATTTCAATTTTATTCAAAAAAATGTAATTCAAAAAAATTCTTTTTAGTTCAATTTTCTGCTAAGTCTAATTCTTTAAACACAAAAAAAAACGAATTTTAAACTAAAAAAGGGTAATTTTTTTTTTTTAAAATTGAGTTTTCAACACAAAAAAAATTTTTAATAATAAAGACAGTTATATTTTAAACTAAATAGATAAATTTTCAATTAAAAAGATGAATTTTTAACAAAGGAGTTAAATTTTAAACTAAATAATTAAATTTTAAATGGAAAAAATTCAATTTTCAACTCAATTGATGAATCTTTAACTGGAATAGTTGAATTTTTAAAAACAAAAAATTAATTTTTATATCAAAAAGAAACGAATAGTTAAATCTTCAATTAAAGAATATGAATTTCTAACTAAAAATGATGAATATTTAAGTGGGCCAGTTGAATTTTCGATAAAAATAGTTGAATTTTGAAGTGAGAAGAATAAATTGTCAATTAAAAAGATTAATTTCCGCAAAAAATACGAATTTTCAACTGAAAAAGATAATTTTTGAACAAATAATTGAATTTTATACTAAATAGATCAATTTTAAATTGAAACAGATGAAGTTTTAACTAAAAAAGATAATTTTTTAACAAAGAATTGAATTTGAAACTAAGCAGAAGAATTTTCATCCGAAATGATAAATCTTTAACAAAAAAGATTGAATTTTCAATTTAAACAAATGCATTTTCAATTTAAAAAAGATGAATTATCATCTAAAATGACAAACCTTTAACTGAAATAGTTGACTTTTGAAAGAAAAAAATATCTACAAAAAAGACGAATTTTTAGCAGAAGAGTTGAATTTTAAACTAAAGAATTAAATTTTCAATTGAAAAAGATGACTTTTCAACTCAAATGTGAAATATCTTAACTGGAATAGTTGAATTTTCAACGAAAAAAAAAGATTTTTTACTAAAAAAGACACGAAATTTCAACTAACACTTTTTTCCAAAATGAATTTTCAACTAAAATGATAAATCTTCAACTTAAACAGTTAAATTTTCGACCAAGAAAGTTAATTTCTTTCAAAAAGACGAACTTTCAACTACAAAAGATAATTTTCTAAGAAACTCTATAATTTTAAATATTTAGATGAATTTTTAATCAAAAAATATAATTTTCTAAAATGATTTATTAACGAAGTAGTTAAATGTTCCATTACAAAATGAAAACTGCGCCAACATGTTAAATTTTAAAATAAAAAAGATCAATTTTCAACAAAAAATGTAACAGTCAAATTTTCAGTTAGAGAAATTAATTTTAAACTAAGCTAATGAATTTTCCACTAAAATAATTAATTTTTAACTAGAATATTTGAATTTTATATCTATCAAAAAAATTAATTTTTAATCGCAAAGATTAATTTTCTACAAAAAAGGCGAATTTTCGACAAAGTATATACATTTTCAAACAATCAGTTGATATATCATAAAAATAAATAAATAAATTTTAACCAAAAATAAAATAGTTAAATTTTCGGTTAAAAATATAATTTTTATTAAAATAAAAAAAAAGGATTTTCAAAAGAATTTTCAATCAGAGATAAATTTTCTAACTAAAATTATTAAATATTCAACAGTTAATCAAAAATAAAATTACTTTTCACCAAAAGTTTTTAAATTCCAACCAAATAATTTTATTTCTAAACAAAATGATAAATATTTAATTGAGAAACTTGAATTTGTAAAAGAAAAGATTTTTTAAATATTTTTATTTAAAATTTAAACTTTTCACTTTTATAGAAAATTCGTCTTTGGCTTCAAAATTTTTTGAATTTTATGTGACATTCAACCATTTGGTATAAAATAAAACTCTTTTGCATAAATTAATTTTGTTTCTTTATTGAAAACTAATTCTCCCGAATAAAAATCAAATCAGGTCATTTTTGTTTAAAAATTAAACTATTTAGTTTTAAAAACATGTAAAAGAACAAGATGTTTAATTGGAAATTTATCTAATATGTTGAACGTTCCGTCTTTTTTCGCAGATAATTCCATTATTTCGTCAGAAATTTATGTACCTTGTTAAAAATTCGTCTATACTAGTAGAAAAGTAATATTCTTGGTTAAAAATGCAACTATTTCGTAGAAAATGTATCTTTTTTTTTTTGTTTTTTTGTTTGTTAAGAGTTTAGTTCTTCAACTCAAAATTCAACTCTTCAATTTTTGATTAAAAATTTACATTTTTGGGTTGAATATTGAACAATTTTGATAAATTAATTGTATTTAAATATAAGTTTGTTTTAATTGAGAATTGAACTGTTCTGTGAAAGAAAATTTGTCTTTTTGACTTGAAAAGTCCAAAATTTCAGAAGCAAATTAAAGTATTTCGTTAAATATTATACTGGAAAATTTACTTTTTTGATCGAATGTCAATCTTCTTTGTTGAAAATTCAATAATTTAGCTGGAAATTAAATTATTTTCGTTTAACATTGATATTTAAGATTGAAATTTCATCTTTTCCCCCCTCTGTTTGGTAAAAAATTTATTTTCTTCTTCGAAAATGAATCTGCTTTGGTTAAAAATTTAAACATTTTTATTGAAAATTCATATTTTCGATTTAAATGATTAACTGTTCTGTAGACAATGCGTATTTTTGCTTCAAAATTCAACAATTTAGCTGTCTGGGATGAAAATTACCTTTTTTGTTGAAAATTAATATTTTAAATTAATAATTGATATTTTTAAATGAAAAGTAATCATTTAAATTGGAAAAAAAACTTTGCTCAGTTGAAAATTAATTTATTTTGTTCAAAATTCGTCATTTTAGTAGAAAAGTAATTTGCGTTTCAAAAAATTCATAATCTTGGGTTAAAAATTCAACTTTTTTTGTTGTTGAAAATTCATATTTTTGGTTGAAAATTAATTTATTTTGGTTGAAAATTGACATTTGAAATTAAAAAATAATTTTTCTTAGTTGAAAATACAACTATTCGGTAGAAAAATCATGTATTTTATTAAAAATTCAAATATTTTTGTTAAAAATTTATATTTTTGGTTGAAAACTTAACTATTATGTTTCAAAAATGATACTTTAAACAGAAAATTAATACTTTAAATTGAAAACAAACTTTGCTCAGTAGAAAAATCATAATCTTGGGTTCAAAACTCAACTTTTTTGTTTGAAAATTTATTTATTTTTGTTAAAAACTGATTTTTAAATTAAACATAAACTTTGTTTAATTTTTTGTTAAAAATTAATATTTTAAATTAAAAAAAAAGACACTTCAAATTAAAAAAAAAATTTCTTCGTTGAAAATTCATTTATTTTCTTAAAAATTTATCGTTTTAGTAGAAAATTAATTTGCGTTTCAGAAAATTCATAATCTTGGGTTAAAAATTCAACTTTTTTTCTTCAAAATTCATATTTTTGGTTGAAAATTGATATTTTAAATTCAAAAATGGACACTTTTAATTAAAAATAAATATTGATTAATTGAGAATTCATGTATTTTCTTCAAAATGCGTCTTTTTGGTAGAAAAATTATATTCTTTATATAAATTGAAAATTCATGTTTTAAACTGAAAATTGATGCTTTGAATTGAAACCAAACTTTTATTAGTTAAAAATTCATTTGTTTTGTTAAAAATTCGCCGTTTTAGTAGAAAATTAATTTTCTTTTCAGAAAATTCATAATCTTGGGTTAAAAATTAAACTTTTTTTGTTGAAAATTCATATTTTTTGTGGAAAATTGAACTATTTTGGTTGAAAATTGATATTCTAATTGAAAAATGGACACTTAATTAAAAATAAACTTGCTGAAATTCGTTTTTTTGATAGAAAATGAATTAGCTTTCCGAAAAAGCCATAATCTTGCGTTAGAAATTACACTTTTTACTTGAAAATTCATATTTTTGGTTGAAAATTTAACATTATTCGTTGGAGATTAATTTTTTAAATGAAAAAAAAGACACTTTAAGTTAAAAAAAAAAAGAATTGCTTGGTTCAAAATTCATTTATTTTGTTAAAAATTCGTCTTTTTGGTAGAAAATTCAGTCTTGGATTAAAAATTCATATTTTCGGGTGAAAATTTAACCTTTTCCGACGAAAATGTAACTACTTTGGTTTGAAAATGATATTTGAATTTGAAAATTGATATTTTAAATTAAGAATGAACCTTGTTTCTTCAACTATTTTCACGGAAATTCATGTTTGTTTAAAAATTTAACTATTTTGGTTGAAAATTAATATTTTAATTTAAAAAATAGACACATTAAATTAGAAATAAACTTTGCATTATTGAGAATTCATGTATTATGTTAAAAATTCGTCGTTTTAATACCAAATTCATAGTCTTGGATTAAAAATTTATCTTTTTGGTTAAAAATTCAACTATTTTGGTTGAAAATTTATATTTTAAATTGAAAATTGATCTTTTAAATTGAAAATAAACCTTGCTTAGTTAAAAATTAAAATATTTTGGTTAAAAAATGATATATTAAATTGAAAATTTATATTCTAAATTGAAACTAAAGCATGTTCAGTGTAGGCTTCATGTATTTCTTTTAAAAATCGTCGTTTTGGTAGAAAATTAACATTCTTTGAAGAAAATTCATAGTCTTAGATTAAAAATTCTTCTTTTTGGTTAAAAATTTAACTATTTTGGTTAAAAATTGATATTCTAATAAAAAAATGGATACTTCATTTTTTTAAACTTGCTGAAAATTCGTCTTTTTGGTAAAAAATTAATTTTCTATCCAGAAAAGTTATAATCTTGAGTTGAAAATTCCTATTGTAAATTAATAATTAATATTTTGAAATGAAAATTAATATTTTAAATTGAAAATAAACTTTGCTTCGTTGAAAATTAATTTATTTTATGAAAAGTTCGTCTTTTTGGTAGAAAATTAATTTGCGTTTCAGCTAATTCATAATCTTGGGTTAAAAAGTAAACTATTTTCTTGAAAATTCATATTTTTTTGTTGAAAATGTAACCTTTTTATTTGAAAATTGAATTATTTTGGTTCAAAAATGAAATTTCAAGTTGAAAATTAATCTTTCTTAGTTAAAAATTCATGTATTTTGTTAAAAGTTTAGTTATTTTGTTTGAAAATGGATATTTTAAATTAAAAATAATAAATGCTTAGTTGATAATTTATATATTATGTTAAAAAATCGTCTTTTTGGTAGAAAACTAATTTTCTTTTGTAGAATATTTATAGTCTTGGGTTAAAAATTGAAAAATAATATTTGTTACTTGAAAATTCATCATCTGAATTTAACATTATTAAGCTTTTTGTTGAATTTTCTCGTTTTTTTTTTGTTAAAAAATCAAATTTTTTCTTGAAAATTCATGTTTGGTTGAAAATTGATATTTTAAATTGAAAAACAATTTTTCTCAGTTGAAAATTCAATTTTTTGTTTGATAATTTATATTTTTCACTGGCAATTCAATTGTTTTGTTGGAAATTAAACTATTTTGACTGATAACTGATATTTTAAATTGAAAATAAACTTTTCTTAGTCGAAAACTCAGTTTTTTGTACAAAATTTGTCTTTTTGATAGAAAATTATTTTTCTTTGTAGAAAATACATTGTCTTGGATTAAAAATTCAAATATTTGGTTAAGAAATTGTATTCTTTAATAAAAAATTCATCTATTTCGTTACAAAATCATTCATTTTGTTATTTGGTTAAAAATTCAAATTTTTTCTTAAAACCTCACATTTTTTTGTTGAAAATTGATATTTTGAATCAAAAATTAATTTTTCTGTGTTAAAAACTTATTTATTTTGTTAAAAGTTCACCTTTTTCGTAGAAAATTCATCTTCTTTGGTTAAAAACTTAAATTTTGTCTTAAAAATTCACATTTTTTGTTAAAAATTAATTTTTTATTGAAAAATTTATGCATTTTGTTAAAAATTCTCCTTTTTGATAGAAAGCCAATATTTTGCTGTTAAAAATTTAAATTTTGTCTTAAAAATCCACATTTTTCGGTAAAAACTGAAATTAAACATTAATTTTTCTTGATTAAAAATTTATGTATTTTGTTAAAAATTCGTCGTTTTGGTAGAAAATTTATAGTCTTAAATTAAAAATTCAGATTTTTGTTTAAAAATTTATATTTTAAACTTCGTCGTTTATGTAAAAAATTAATTTTCTTTGTGGAAAATTAATATTCTTGGGTTGAAAGTTGATCTTTTTTTCTTGAAAATTTATATTTCAAATTAAAAATTTATATTTTAAAATGAAAATAAAGCATATTCAGGCTTTTTAATAGAAAAAAGTAATTTTATTTGTAGAAACTACATTGTCTTGGATTAAAAATTCAAATATTTGGTTAGGAAATTGTCTTCTTTATTTAAAAATTAATTCATTTTGTTTTTAAAAAATCGTGTTTTAGTAGAAAATAAATGTTCTTTCATTGAAAATACAAATTTATTTCTCAAAGGTGATATTTTGAACCAAAAAATAATTTTGCTTAGTTGAAAATTGATGTATTTTGTTAAAAATTCGCCTTTTTGGTATAAAATTCATCTTCTTTAGTTAAAAATTTCCATTTTTGATTAAAAATTTATATTAAAAATTAATTTTTCTTGGTTAAAAATTTATGTATTTTGTTTAAAATTCGTCGTTTTTTATAGAAAATTATTTTTCTGTTTAGAAAATACATTGTGTTGGATTAAAAATTTAAATACTTGTTTAGGAAATTGTCTTCTTTAATTAAAAATTCATCCATTTCGTTAAAAAATTATTTATTTTGTTCAAAAGAAAAAAATCGTCTTTTGGTAGAAAATAAATGTTCTTTGTTTAAAAATTCAAATTTTTGTCTGTAAATTCATACTTTGAATCAAAAAATAATTTTGCTCAATTGAAAATTTATGCATTTTGTTAAAAATTCGCCTTTTTGGTAGAAAATTCGTATTTTTCTATTAAAAATTCACATTTTTGTTTAAAAATTGATATTAAAAATTAATTTTTCTTGGTTGCAAACTTATATATTTTGTCAAAACTTCGCTTTTTTTATAGAAAATACATTGTTTTGGTTTAAAAATTCAAATTTTTTATTAGAAAATGGTCTTCTTTAATTGAAAATTGATTTATTTCGTTAAAAAACCATTCATTTTCTTTTTAAAAAATCGTCTTTTTCTAAAAAAAAATAAATGTTCTTTGATTACAATTTTTAATTTTTTATTAAAAATTCAAACTTTTTGTTGAAAATTGTTAAAGATTCATGACTATTTTTTTTAATTCGTCTTTTTGGTCGGAAATTCATAGTCTTGGGTTAAAATTTCACCTTCTTTAAAATAAAATTCATCTATAAAAAAAATTTAATTATTTTGGTTTAAAATTGATATTTCAAATTAAAAAAATAATCTTTCTTACTCTTCTAAAAATAATGAATCATAATATAATCAGAGAAAAATCAAAATAAAGTAGAAATCAGTTTTCTAAATTGATTCCCGGTATTTTTTTTTTGTTAATTCCAAAAAAATATTTTTAAAAAATGTCCCTTTCAAATCGCCACCCTGTCGCTATTAAATCACCATTAAATTTAGTACCTTTTTATCTTCGTCCTGTCGATCGAAGGCACATTTCTGCTTGCACTGCTCGCAAGTAACAGGTGGGCCATAACGCTTTTCCGAATTTGTGCAACGTTGACATTTGCTCCCGATAAAAGCAGCAATCGTATTACAATATTCACAAGCCGATGGCTTTCCATAAGCTTTCACATTTTGCTCGCATTTTTTACAAATTGTGCTCGTATTTCCCTTTCTGCAAAAGAAAAATTCTCTACTATATTTTATCCTTCAATTTCGCAAATCAAAATCAAAGAAATCAAAAAAACAACGAAAAAAAAACTTACACAGTCTGTTGGAATTCGGATCTACAATAGGTACATTTCACCACAGGAAAAGTTCCGCGACATTCCTGCGAAACGACAATACCTTTTTCAAAAGTCCGCTTTCATTTCATTTGATCCATCAATCGATCGATCGATCGATTAATACTGATATATGATAAGAGAGATAGGATGAGGAATGTGAATCTGATGCCGCGTTTGCAAACAATTAAAATGGATTCAAAGAGCTGCACATCTCTGTTCACTTGAGTCGTGAAAAAAAATTATTATTCATTTAAACTTGTCAATTTTTTTAACGCAAAATTCAAGAAAATATATTTTTTTTAATTTAAAAGGCATTTTCAAATTTCTCTTTTGTAAGAGCTCTTTATTTCGATAATAATTACATAGATTTATAAATACAGATAGAGAAATAAATTAAATAAATGTTACTATAAATAAAATTTATAGTAACATTTCACTAATCTAGAAAAATCATTATAAAAAAGCATTGTAGAAAAATTAGTATAGAAATAAATAATATTAAAATAATGAAGAAGTTGATGAATAAATAGAGAAACTACAAACAAATAATTGATTTATTTTACGTAAAAAATAGGGGACTTATAAAACAAATCTTGAAAATAGGGAATTCTAGAGACCAAATATTGAAAATACACATACAAAAATTGTGAAAAAAGGGGATTTAGAAGGTGAAATCTCGAAAATAGGGAGCCTTAGGAAACAATTGTTGAAAATAGGGGATTTTAGGAAATAAACATTGAAAATAGGGGATTTTACATACAAAAATTTTGTAAATAAGGAATTTTAGACACCAAATCCTAAAAATAGCGGACTTTAGAAAACAAATCTTTTAAAAATAGGGGACTTAAGGAAAAAAATCTTGTAAAAATGCCATTTTACAGACAAAAATTTTGAAAATAGGGACTTTTAAAAACAGAATGTGGAAAATAGGGGGCTTTTGGAAACAAAATTTAAAAATAGGGAATTTTACATACCACAATTTTGAAAATAGGGAATTTTATAGACTAAATCTTTAAAATGGGAGATTTTAGGAAACAAGCATTGAAAATAGGGGATTTTACAGACATAATTTAGAAAATAGGGGATTCTACAGGCCAACATTTTGAAAATAGGGAATTTTAGAGATCAAATACTAAAAAAAAAGCGGTCTTTAGTAAACAAATATTTTAAAAATACGGGACTTAAGGAAACAAATATTGTAAACATGCGATTTTACAGACAACAATTTTGAAAATAGGGACTTTTAGAGACCAAATCTGGAAAATAGGGGGCTTTAGGACACAAACTTTAAAAATAGGGGATTATACAGGCAAAAATTTTGAGAACAGAGAATTTTAGAGACTAAATCTTGAAAATAGGGGATTTTAGCCACCAAATTCTAAAAATAGCGAACTTTAGGAAAAAAATCTTGTAAAAATGCGATTTTACAGATCAAAATTTTGAAAATAGAGAATTTTAAAAACAGAATCTGGAAAATAGGGGGCTTTTGGAAACAAATTTTGAAAATAGGGAACTTTACATACCACAATTTTGAAAATAGGGAACTTTATAGACTAAATCTTGAAAATAGGGGATTTAAGGAAACAAGCATTGAAAATAGGGGATTCTAGAGACCTAATTTTGAAAATAGGGGATTCTACAGGCCAACATTTTGAAAATAGGGAATTTTAGAGATCAAACACTAAAAACAAGCGGTCTTTAGTAAACAAATATTTTAAAAATACGGGACTTAAGGAAACAAATATTGTAAACATGCGATTTTACAGACAACAATTTTGAAAATAGGGACTTTTAGAGACCAAATCTGGGAAATAGGGGGCTTTAGGACACAAACTTTAAAAATAGGGGATTATAAAGGCAAAAATTTTGAGAACAGTGAATTTTAG
>JAAAKG020138361.1:13968-35101 GCA_010014905.2 Druon quercuslanigerum
GAAAATAGGGGATTGTACATGCCAAAATTTGGAAAATAGGGAATTTTAGGGACTAAAATTTTGAAATTAGGGAATTTTAGAGACCAAATCCTAAAATAGCGGGCTTTAGGAAAAAAATCTTATAAAAAGACGAGACTTAAGGAAACATTTTACAGACTAAAATCTTGAAAAAAGGGATTTTTATAGACTAAATCTTGAAAATAGGGGATTTTACAGACAAAAATTTTGAAAATAGGGGACTTCAGGAAAGAAATCTTTTAAAAATACGAGACTTTACGAAAAAAAAATCTTGAAAATAGAGGATTTACAGACCAAATTTTTGAAAATAGGGAATTTAGAGACCATATATTGTTCTAGGGGATTTTAGAAAACACATTTTTTCAAAATACGGGACTTTAAGAAACAAATTTCGAAAATATGGAATTTTCGAGATAAAAGTTTGAAAATAGGGAATTTTTAAGACAAAATCTGAAAATAGGGAACTTTAGGAAACAACCTTTAAAAATAGGGGATTTTACAGGCACAAATGTTGAGAACAGGGGATTTTAGACACCAAAAATTGAAAATAGGGGACATCAAGAAACAAATATTTTAAAAGTAGGTCCCTTTAGGAAAAAATCTTGAAAATAGGGGATTTTACAGACAAATTTTTGAAAATACAGGACTGTAAGAAAATAATCTTGAAAATAGTGAATTTTACAGACAACATTTTGGAAGATAGGGGACTTTAAGAAAATATTCTTGAAAATAAGGGATTTTACAGGCGTATATTTTTAAAGTAGGGGGTTTTAGATACCATTTCTTGAAAATAAGGGACATCAGGAAACAAATCTTTTTAAAATAGGGCCCTTTAGGAAAAAATCTTGAAAATTAGGGAATTGTACTGACCAATTTTTTTTAAATAGGGGATTTTACAGGCAAAAATTTTGAGAACATGGAATTTTAGAGACTAAATATTGAAAATAAGGGATTTTAAAAGCCAAAGCTTGAAAATTGGGGATTTTAGACACCAAAAATTGAAAATAGAGGACATCAGGAAACAAATCTTTTAAAAGTAGGTTCTTTCTAGGAAAAACTCTTGAAAATAAGGGATTTTACAGACAAATTTTTGAAAATACAGGACTGTAAGAAAATAATCTTGAAAATAGGGAATTTTACAGACAACATTTTGGAAGATAGGGGACTTTAAGAAAATATTCTTGAAAATAAGGGATTTTACAGGCGTATATTTTTAAAGTAGGGGGTTTTAGATACCATTTCTTGAAAATAAGGGACATCAGGAAACAAATCTTTTTAAAATAGGGCCCTTTAGGAAAAAATCTTGAAAATTAGGGAATTGTACTGACCAATTTTTTTTAAATAGGGGATTTTACAGGCAAAAATTTTGAGAACATGGAATTTTAGAGACTAAATATTGAAAATAAGGGATTTTAAAAGCCAAAGCTTGAAAATTGGGGATTTTAGACACCAAAAATTGAAAATAGAGGACATCAGGAAACAAATCTTTTAAAAGTAGGTTCTTTCTAGGAAAAACTCTTGAAAATAAGGGATTTTACAGACAAATTTTTGAAAATACAGGACTGTAAGAAAATAATCTTGAAAATAGGGAATTTTACAGACAACATTTTGGAAGATAGGGGACTTCAAGAAAATATTCTTGAAAATAAGGGATTTTACAGGCGTATATTTTGAAAGTAGGGGATTTTAGATACCATTTTTTGAAAATAAGGGACATCAGGAAACAAATCTTTTTAAAATAGGGCCCTTTAGGAAAAAATCTTGAAAATATGGAATTGTACTGACCAAATTTTTTTAAATAAGGGATTTTAGGAATCATATTTTTGAAAATAGGAGACTTTAGGGGTCAAATCTTAAAAAATAGGGGACTTTTTTGAAATCCTTTTAAATAATTCCATTCAATGAATGTTTGAAAATAAAAAAATATTTATTCTCTCCCAACCTTCCAAAACTCTTAAAACGCTTCTTTTTTAAAATCTTCAAAAATTTACATTTTGTATCAAATTTTTAATTATTTTTTAATCATTTCAAAACTTCTAAATCTTATACGTATGTACTAAAATGATTCGAATCTTTATTAAATTAAAAAAAAAGATAATCGATCTGAAATCTTTTAGGTCTTTTTTAAAATATTTTTATGAAATTAATTTTTCCATTATAAAAAAATCATCCAAAAATTTTTCGAGTAGCTTAAAAAAACATTTTTACTTTTTTGAAACCTTTAAAAATTCTAAAAATCTACATTTTTTGCACAATCAATTGTTGCTGTAAAATATTCTATACTCTTTTTCACAATTTTAGGAAATCAATGAAAATGTTAAAAAAATTTTCAATTTTCTCTTAAACTTAATTTATTACAATTAAAAATAATTTCAAAATCATTTTAAGTTTTCCTAAGAGCTGCAAAAAAATGTTGTGAAATTTAAAAAACTTTAAAAAATCTTCAAAAGCTTCTACACTTTTCAGTCAAAATCTTGAAAAATCTGCATTTTCTCAAAATGTTTTTCAAATTTTAAATTATTCTTTAATTTTCGCAGGACTTCTAAATATATATTTCAAAATTATTTGAATTTTTCAAAGATTAAAAAAAATGGCGAATAGCCTTAAAATCTTTAAGTTTTTAGGAAACAAATCAACGGATTTTTAAGATTTTTTTAAATCTTAAAATACCTTAAAATCTTTAAAATCCTTTAAAATTGTTTAATTCCTTCTATAATTCCATGGCGTCAAAAGAAATTTAAAAAATTTCCAAGGTAGTTAAATATTTTAAGATATTTAGGACATTTCTTTGCCATCTTGAAAATATTTTTCAATAATTTAAATGTTATGATGAAATCCTTGAAATCTTTTTGAAATCATTGAAATAAATTATCAAAATTTTCTCGTATGGAATTCTAATTATTAAAAATTGTAGACTTTTCAATTAAAATTGTAGAATTTTAAATTAAAATCTGTTATAGCTAAATAATTGTAAAATTTAAACTTTATAATTTGGAAATTTAACATTAACTCAGCGTTTAAATTTCAGAAATCCTGTTTAAGATTTATATAAATAAAAATATTTCAAACAAAAAATTCAGAATTTAAAATTGTTATTAATTTAATAACAATTTTAAATTCTGAATTTTTTGTTTGAAATATTTTTTACATTTCCTGTCTTAACATTTAACTTGTTTAAAATTCTACGATTTAAAATTAAAATTTTTTATAGCTAAGTGACTGTAAAATAGAGAAGGTTAATATTAACATAATGTAATGTTAAAAAAATTCCATATTATTTCGTTTTCTTTTAAACAATTAAAAATTATATAATTTCAAAAAGAAAGTCTTTGAAATCTTTTTAAGTCTTTCAATACTTAAAATATATTTTAAAATATTTGTAAAACACATTGAAATGCTTCTGCAATCTTTGAAATCTTTGGAAAAATGTTGAACTCTCTGAAATCTTCTAAAATATTTGCACATATTTGTGAAATATTTTTAATTTTAGAATATTAACATCCAACATTTTCTAGTTTTAAATTTACATTGTTCAAAATTGGTACAATTTTATATTAAAATCCTTTACAGCTAAAAATTGTAGAATAGAGACGGTTAAAACTTGAATAATAACAAATTTTTTAATTATTTAGTTTAATTTAAATTTAAAAAAGAAGGCCTCTGAAATCTGAGGACATTTCTAAAATTTTATCAAATATTTTGAAATGCTTGCGAAATCTTTAAAAATATTTGGAAATCTTTGTGAAATTTTATATTTAGAACTCTTCGAAATCTTCTAAAATACTTTGGAAATCTTTGAAATAAAGGCTTTAGAAAAAATATTTAAGTGCTTGTGAAATCTTTTAAAATATTTTGTAACCTTCCGAAAATTTTGTAAAATATTTTGAAATGTTAGTGAAATCTTCTGAGCAATTCGAAATTATTCGAAATCTTGTAAAATATTTTGAAATCTTTTAAAACCTTTATAAAATATTTTGCAATGCATACGAAATCTTTTTAAATATTTTGAAATCCTTTGAAACTCTTCTAAAATATTTTGAAATCTTCTGAACCATTTGAAATTCTTCGAAATCTTCTAAAATGCATTGGTAATCTTTGAAATAAAGGCTTTATAAAATATATTTAAACGCTTATGAAATCTTTAAAAAAAATTTTGAAGCCTTTTAAAACCTTTATAAAATATTTCGAAATGCTTACGAAATCTTTAAAAATATTTGAATACCTTATCAAATATTTGGATATCTTATCAAATATTGCGAAATCTTTAAATAAAATTAAAATTTTTGTTGAAATGTTTGTAAAATCTTCTGAAACAATTTTGAATTCTTCGAAATCTTCTTAAATATTTTGAAATAAAGGCTTTATAAAATATTTTTAAATGTTCGTCATATCTTTTAAAATATTTTGAAATCTTTTTAAACTCTTCTAAACAATTTTGAATTCTTCGAAATCTTCTAACATATTTTGAAAGGCTTGTTAAATATTTTAAAACCTTTGTAAAGCATTTTGAAATGATTGTGAATTTTTTTAAATATTTTGAAAAATTTCGAAATCTTATAAAATGTTTGTAAATATTTGTAAAAAACTTCAAGATTTCAAAAATATGTGGAAACTTTGAAATATTTTAAAACGTTTGTGACATCAATGCAATCTTCTAAATTATTTAAAATCTTTTTGAAATATTTTGAATTCTTTGAAATAAAGGCTTTATAAAATATTTTTAAATTCTCGTGAAATATTGAAAAATATATTGAAATCTTTTCAAACACTTCTAAAATATTTTGAAATGTTTGCGAAATCTTCTGAACAAATTTTAATTATTCGAAATCCTCTCAAATATTCTGAAATGCTTGTTAAATATTTTTAAATACTTTTACACCTTTGTAAAACAATTTGAAATGTTCGTGAAATTTTTCAACATTTCCGAAATCTTCTAAAATATTTGTAAACTATTGCAAATCTTCAAAAATATTTGGAAACGTTGAAATATTTTAGAACACTTGTTACATCATTGCAATCTTCTAAATTATTTAAAACCTTTGTGAAATATTTTGAATTCTTTTAAATCGTTTCAACATTTCCTCGTTTCAAATTTAAATTTATTAAAAATTTTCAATTTTCAATTAAAATCCGTTAAATCTAAAATAGCGGTTAGTATTGTAGAAAGGCAATGATACCAACTGTATAATTTCAAAAAAGAAGTCTTTAAAATCTATTTAAGTTTTTTAGAATCTTCTGAAATCTTTCAAACTTACAAGAATATTTTGAAATATTTTGCTACCCTTCTAAAATATTTTAAAATGTTTGTAAAATCATTGAAATATTTAAAATCTTTGTCAAATATTTTGAATTCTTTGAGAACATTTAAAATCAACGAATCAAAATAAAATGCATATTGACTAAAAATAACTCTTAATTTTAAAAAATGCAATTATTCTAAAATTGTACAATTTTATACTAAAATTATTTGTAGCTGTAATTAATAGAAATACTTCAAAATTGTAGAATTTCAAAAATAAATTCTTTAGCATATTTTGAAATGACTGAAAGTAACTGTAATTGGCAAAATTTCGACTTCGACTTAAAATTCAGTCACGAATTACTTTTTACTTAAATCGCGAAAACTCCAATAAATAAAAAAAGAAACTTCAAAGTGTTCTTGTCAACTTGAAAAAAAAATCGAGACAAAACTCAGCACCTAAAAGTGCAAAATTGTAATAAATACATTCTACGCAACACACAAAAATCGCCTTATTTCCGCAAAAAAACTTACAGGAATTAAAAGACCACGTCAGAAGGAAATAACCGTAAATGCACTACGTGACATAACCTACAAATTAAGGATAAGTTTGCAAAACTTGTCTGACCCTGAATTTGCGCAAAAAAAGTCTAATTTTAGCAACAATTTCGTCAGACGCATCAAATCATGAAAAAAGAAATTAGTCTCCGAAAATGAAGAGGAATATCGAAAAAAATCTTACCTTGCAAAGTTGTTGTCCCGGGGATAATTCCTCGAAAGGATGTCTCGAAAAGCACCTGGAGCAAGCAAAAAGAGCCGTGGCGTTGTTGGAACTCATTCTGGAAGCTCAGAAAAATTGTCAGTTTCTTCGAGTCGGAAAAGTCAAACTAGCGAATGCAAATCCTTCAAATGAAAAACCGAGACACGCTTTCGAGCCTTTTAAGCGTTACCGATGAGCAGAGGAGTTGAACTTTGTATCAGATCTTCCAAAAAATCCTTTCGCACATCTTTTTTGTTAGTTTTTCACAAGAACGGGCCGATTGTTTAGCAACACAAACTATTTTCGACCGGCTGTTGATTTTGTCGAAACGGCCATCTTGGGATCTAGGAGGACGCGCAGGGAATTGTGGGAACTTATAGTTGCAGTTGCCGTCACTAGAGGGCTTGGCGGGAAATATAAGGATCCTAATAGATTTTAAAATATGTAAGAAGATTACACAAGTAATGCAAAGTATTTCAAAACTTTGTTAAAACATTCAAAAAATTGTCAAACATTACTATAGATGTGAAAATATTTTAGGATATTTTTAAGTTTTTACAAGCATTTAAAAATATTTTAAAGTTATTCTTTATTTTAGAAAAATTAATTTTTAAAGAATATTTAAAAAGTATTTTCGGATTCTCAAAAAAATGTAAATGTTGAAAGATTTCGAAGTTTTTTTATGATAGTATATTTTTTGTCAAGGTTACTAGAAAAAATTTTATTTTGGAAAAATTCATTTTAACAAATTATTTAAAAAGCCTTACACAATTACCAAAAAATATATGGAAAATTTTAAAGCCACTTTTAAACATTTTTTTAAATATATAAAAAATATTTCGATCATTTTAATAGGCATTAAAAAAGTTCAGAAGGTTTTCAAAAATTAATTTTTTTTTTAAATTTCTAATTTTTTTGTATCGAAATATATATTTTTCAATTTGTTAAACATAAAATAATAATAAGCTTTTTAGAATGTTTTTATGGTTTTTCTCAGGAAAAAATAATTTAAAAATAATATTTTTAAAGATTTAAAATGATTTTAAATTTCAGAAAAAATCTTAATCATTGGAAAAGATATTTAGAGTAATTTTTAAAAGCTTCAAAAATAATGATGAAATTTTAAAAGATTAAATATTTTTTAAAATAAAATTCAAATTTTTGGAAATGATGAAACAAAATTTTGAAGCATTTTGAGGATTTTGAAATGTTACAAGAGTTAAAAAAAATTTTAAAAGCTTGCTAAGAAAATTATTGAAATACATTGTTTACATTGAAAAATTAATTTCAATATAGAACATTTGTCAAAATTTCAAAAATTATTAATAAAAAAAACCCTTAAGATTATAAGGGGATTTTTTTATTAACTTAGAATTTAATAGGTTTGAAAAAGTTTTAAAATAATTTAAAATTTGAAAAAAATGGAAGAAAATGTTTAACAATTTTTAACAAGATTTTGAAACATCAAAACAGATTTCGCAAGTTTAGAAAAGATACAATAATCATTTTAAACCTAAAATAATTTTAAAAAATCATAAAAAATTTTGATTTTTGAACTATTTAAACAAAAAAATGAAAATGTTTTTAACATTTTTAAAAAGTTTCAAGAAAATATACTTTTTTAAGACTTCTGAGAAAAGTTCAAATTATTCTTTAATTTAGAAATTTTATTTTAAAACTGTTTAAAAAGATTTTTTTTAATTCCAAAATTTTCAAAAAAGAATCTGGGACATTTTCAAGAAATTATCTTTAACTTTACAGAATTTTTTCAAATTTTAATGAGATATTCAAATATTTTTTAAATATATTTTGAAGTTTTTAGAAAATCTCAACAATGACTTAAAATTTGAAGAATTCTTAAAAGTTTCAAGAAAATAAAAAAAATTTTGAGGTTAGTAGGAAAATTTTAAATGATTTTTTATTTTTTAAAAATATTTAAAAAGATTTTAAAGAGTCTGGATGAATTTAGGTAATTTGTTTAATTGTTTAAATATTTAATTACTTAATTTAAATAATTTTAATAGTTATTTCGAATGTTGAAAATTTTTGAAAAGATGAAACAATAACTTCAAATTTGAAAAAAATTTAAATACATTGCAGATTTTTCAAGATATCGAAGTTTTTTTATGAGTGTGAAAGGTTTCAAGAAAATAAAAAAATTGTCTTAAGACATTTTTATAATTTATCAGGATTAAAAAAAAATTGAAAAAAGACGAATAGTTTAAAAATATATATTTAGAAGTGTAGAAAAGATTCGAAAATAATTTAAATCTCGAGAATATTAAAAAAAAATTTTTTAATATTTTTAAAAATATCGTTTTTAAGAATTTTAAACGGTTGCGATTGAATAAAAAAATCATAAGAATTTCAAATGATTTTTTTTAAGTAAATGATTTTCAAGCGAAAATTTAAAAAGATTTCAAAACATTTTAAATGATTTCCGAAAATTTCGAAAAAGAACCAAAAAGATTTTAAAGAAAAAATTTTCAATCTTGCAAGATTAGAAAATTAAAAAAAATCGCGTAGGAATCAGAGATATTTATAAAATTAATTGATTTTAAGAAACTAAAAAAAATCTTTGGATTCTTAGGAAATTTTAAAGTATTTTCTATTTTGAAAAATTAATTTAAAGAAAAATTAAAAAAGATTTCTAGATTTTTAAAATGATTTCCAATGATATCGAAAAAGAGTCTGAAAGATTTTGAGGCAAATTTTTAGTTTTTCAGGATTGAGAAAAAAGAAGTGATTTTTAACGATATTTAAAAGCATTAAATAAGTTTTGAAAAGATTTAAAAAAAAAATACTTTCAAGGTTTTAAAATAAAAATTTGAAACTTTTTAAGGTTGTAAAGCAAAGTTTTAAATTTTACAACAATTTACGAAAAATTCAATTAATTGTAATATATATTTAGAAGGTTTAGAAATGCTGTAAAGATTTTAAAATAATTTTAAATTTTTGATTTCTTAAAACAAAATGTAAAATTTGCAAGATTTTAAATAAAAAATTTAGAAGTTTTTTATAATCTTTTTAAGGTTCTGAAAAAATAACAAGATTTTCTAACGCCTTCTAGGAAATTTTAAAACTGATTTTTTATTTTTAAAAATTTATTTTAAGAGAATATTTTTAATAAATTACAGAAGATTTTAAAAAATTTCGAAAAGGAATCTGAAAGATTTCAATGCAATTTTTTTGTTATTTCGCAGTTTTTTAAAAATTTTAGGAAAAATTGAAATCATTTGAGAAAAAATTAAGAAATAAAAAAATATAATAATATTTAACTAGCTAACTTAACTTCGTCTAGTGTTGAGGGGGAAATAATGGACAAAATGCACGAGACCAAACATTATTTATTAAATTAACTTTTTTTTCTGAAAAACAAGATCTTGCCCTTTCGATCCGCTGGGAATCGAACCACAGAATTTCCGATATCCGATCGGGTGTTTTTCCATTAAGCTACTATGCTATAATACTTTATTTACGTTATATCGACATATAATAAATAAAAATTATCATTTTATTATCTCATTATAAATATTAATTAAAAATAAAAACTAATTTCCAAGTACATTCACACGGAAAAAGTTATTCTTTACGAAGATATTAAAAAAATAGTAGACATCACAAAACTATGTTAAAAAGGTTTAATTAGACTCGTCATATGACACGCACCGAAATACTGATATGTAAAATAGATCAGGTTCCAACTTTTCGACATCGAACTCCGGAAGACTGCGCTCAAGGTTAATTATAGTCTATTCATATGACATGCTCCGAAATATCGATATGTGTCATTGACCAGGGGCCTATTTCATAAATATTACAAGTCTACAAGTTAACCTCCAAACGTGACTCAGCGTGTTGCTGTATCGGCGATTTATTCTTTAAGAAGATAAATTTTATGCCATGGCGTCGAAGGAAATAACAAAGGCAAAAAAGGTCACTGTCCAAAAAAGGTCCTAGCCTTAATTCCTAACCTATAAATATATACACTTCTTTTAACGTATGTGATTCCATATCGATTCCAGAATAACCGATAATTATATCTAAACTTCAATAAGAGTGATTCTTTACTTAATTCATAATACAATTTTGTCGGTCAGAAAGTTCAGTAAACTTCCTTAAAATATAACTTGTATTTACTCTAACCACTTTTACCAAACCGCAGAGACACTCCGAAATTCTACAAACCAGAAGTGCTACTTACAAGACGAAACCTTTATGAAACAAAACACTTTTGTAAAACTGCGCGATATTACTTGTAACAGGAGTCCCCGTACTTGCAACTTTTAAAAAGTACCAATGACTTTATGAAACTCCTAATCGTAATAGAAGTTACAATTCCGTAGACTTGTACTCGTAAATTGTAAATTGTAGGTTTTATCGTAATTTGCTACACATATTCAAAAAGCAAAATTGTATGCGGGACAGTCGAAGGTTATAACCTTGTAATAAACCACTCCATACTCCACGTGCCAAACTTCCGATTAGAAAGGTGTTAGTACCAAGGATCCCAACAAACGTTCACAACATTTAGCTTTGTACAACCTAACCCATCGAGGGACTCTCTAAGTTCAGTTATTTATTTCAATAGACTGCTTGAGATCTTCAGTGTTCGGTCCTCTCCCCAGTTCAGTTCTGTTTCAAGAATTCAGTGCTTCGCTTCAGATTTTCCGTTTGACCCATACCCCCAGTTCTTATACCACCTTAGTCTGGTCCTGATCTTCGAGTATTCTTTGCGAATAACTAAAATCGGTCCCCATAATTCAGACTCAGTTTGATTTTCCCAAATAACGAGTTTGACCATTCTTCCTAATCTACAGTCACCAAACCTCAATACAGTATATAGACAAGAGCTCCGATATAATAGGGACTGTTTTAGTTATTCCTAGAACGGCTGGATCGCGCGGTTCCTGGGGGGGGCAGGGGGGGGGGGGAGCGGTTGCGGCAACGGTTTCAGGCGGCCCTGACTATTTACGTTTCGAGGGACTGATTTAGTAGCAAGGTCAGTATAGGTCAGGAGCTCTTGTGTATTACTACACAGTAAAGCACAGGAATAAATTTTATCTTGAAATTAGATAAGAACGCTGCAGCACTTTTATCTGACGAAAGATCAAATTTATGTGACGAAAATATTTATTTGACATATGTGATATGTCAAACGGCTTTGGCTAGGTTCGCCAAAAAAATTTCCTCCATAAATTTTAAAAGCCTCGCGATATTCATTTCTCAAATCGGCTCACTTTATTTAACTGATTTTAATCAAAAAGTCATTCACCTGCACCAACTTCGTTTAAATAATTGGTTAACTGACGGTGCGTCAAAGTTAACGCTATATTTAATCTTCGGTTAACCTGTTGCGCGTTCCACCACATTTTTTGGAGGACGCGGTTTCGAAATAACTCCTATTTTACTGTAAATTATTCGCGTGATTGGCTCCCCGTCAGTCGAGTGAAAAGCAAAGCAATATGGCTGTACGCGCCAAATCCGAGTATGGTTCACATTACGCACGTGTCCACTCTAACCTGAAAAGAATAATTTTTTATGTATGTTTTGTTCATGGTATATTTCCGTTTTATTGTTTTATTCATTACCGGTTAGATTTAACGGTGGTTAACGGAAGTTAAGCAGCTTTTAAAAAGTGGTGTAACGCGTAACTGACTTTAATGGAGGAACGTTGGCGGAACCAGCCCTAAGATCCATTCCAATACAGGAACCTGGAACTCCTTTGTCTCACTTTGCAAACTAATATCAATTCGAGTTTTTCAGATATAGAAAAAATATTTTTTATCATGAAAGAGCAAACAAAACGAGATCAATTGGAGTGAAAAACTAAAAATCGATTTTCGCAGCATAAGGTCCCTTTCTTCGCGGAGGGTCACATATAGTGAACAAACACTCAGCCAAGTTCAGTCCTTTAAGTTTCTTGAACTAGCCTTTATTTTCTGTCAACCCTGATGAAGACTTGAAAAATTGTAAACAAACACTATAAAGTATAAACTAACCGAAGTTCAGCCTATGTATTCCGAAAGTGTACAGGTGAAAGATATTTTGGTTAAAATCATTTAAATATAGTGAGACAACTTAAAAAATGAATAACGCGACGATTTTCAAATTTATGGAGAGAATTTTTTCGTTCAACATAGACGCAACCGTTTGACATATCACATATGGCAAATAAATATTTTCGTCAGATAAATTTGATCTTTCGTCAGATAAACGTGCTGCAGCCTTTTTATCAAACTTAAAGACAAAATTGATTTCTGGGGTTTACTGCGTAATCTATGCATGTACAATCTTCAGATCTAAAGTGAGCACTTCCCATTCAACCAACCCCAAACTTTATGGTGCCCATATTTCCAATTAATTTATCGGCCGAAAAATCAAAATAAGTCAAACCAAGATTGAATAAATATTTGAAAACTAAAGTAAATATATTTTTCTTAAACAACTTACATTTTTAAAGAAATATGGCACATGTGGTTTGTAAGTTGATAGAATATCATTTGATAATTTCTCGTTGCCCATTGTATTCACACGTGTACTCGTCTAACTTATAACACGAAACTTAGCGCGAGTGTACCTAGTCCCTCACGATTTAAAAAACAATCTCAATTGCTAAGTCACTAAGAATAGTAGTTGAAAGTGACTAATCATTTCCCTATTTATCTTTCACATTTGTGTGTTGTGATATTGAAACATTTGATTGATCATTGCATTTATGTATTGAACTTATTTATTTTTTTTATTTATGTGTTGTTGTCAAAGCAAACATTTCCAACATTATGGATCTTTCTTCAGTCTTTTGGCATATTGAACTGAATATTTGCACTCAAAAATCTTCATTTAAACCTAGTGAAAATATTCTCTGAAATATAAATAATAATGACACGCGTCGGACAAACTCAGTGATTTAGAAAAAGCCCAAAGTAAAGAGACCCATGATACAGAAAGCAAAACTGAAGATAGTAATGAACTCGCTAAAATAGTAAAACAAAACCAAGCGAGTCTTCTTAAATGGAAGCGAAACATCCTCCTCTCACAAAATCGTTGCTTAGATGAAACTCTAATCAACTTAAAATAAAACCACCCTTACGCCTACATCAATTACTTGCAATAACGATATAGCGACGAAGATAACAATGAAAGCAAGTAATTAAATCAATAAAATAATAATAATCTTTGAGAAAATACTGAACCAATTGTTAATAATGAGGTGGCCCTTCCCAGTAAACAGGTTGAGAAGAAAATTATCGGTTAAGACACGAAAGGGTATTTATGGGATTATCTATGCGACTATTGAATTATTTATAGACGACAAACTAAAAAGAATATCAGCCTGTGGCTAAAAGTTTTTACCAATTGCAAAGGGGAATTAGAAAACCTGTATATGTGGGAAAATGTGCCCTCCTATATGCCTCGCTAATAAAACAAGTAGCCGACAAAATCGAAGATATATTCAGAACAAATTTAGATAGAGACATATTCCAAAATTTTGAAATCAATATTTCGAAATCTTTAAAATGTTTGTGAAATTTCTCAAATCTTTACGAATATTTTGAAATACTTTTAAATTTTTCAATACAATGTCCAGCTGAATTTATTATACGAATCTGCGCATGTACAACTAGTAGAAAGTTCTAAAAGCGCTAATCGATACTGTCCTTTATAAATCGCCCGCTCAAGTTGGTTCATTCAGTGCTACTCACCCACTCGTCCTAGTCCGAGTCCTAGTCTCATTGTAACTTGTTTGACTAAAATATGTATAATCATATGAAATATTTAGTATTTCTGGCGATTCGCAACGCATAACATTTTGATGATCCTGCCAGGATAGACTTAAACTACCTGAATCCTACGGAATATACATCAAACTGCGAGTTATCTTGGAAACGAACTTTGAGAAAGGCAGAAAAAATTTTCACGGAAATTCGACGGAATTAAAAAAAGGCAAATAATTATACGGAATTCATAAAAGTTAGTATGGATAGTTCCAAATAACTCCAGACGAACTTCAGATCTTATCTACGGAAAGACCCATGAAATGAGAAAGTAAGAAAAATACAACAAAGAAGTTGTGAGTAAAGAAAAGTAGATTATAAACTGGTATTTCAAAGTTATAGAAAGTATAAAAGTTAAACAATTGAAGAAACAGACTTAAAAGAGTGGAAAAAAATCAATAACCTTTTCCTGACAGCCTCGAATATGGCTCGAGCATATGTGAGAATATTTCTCGGACGCTAATAGAGGACAAAATCCTCAGACCTTATGGCTAGGGATGAGGTTTTAAAGTTAATGTTAACAAATGTAAACAGGTTAGAAAATAATATGAATATATTTGTAAACGAAAATAACAGCAGAAAGCTGGAAATACAGAAAATAGAAAGTTAGCTATAGGATTTCAAACAATTCCGGAAGATTCAAAACAAAATGATGAAATCAGAGACGACGTGCACTGAGCCAAAGAAGACGAAAAGGAAGAGAAAACTATTCACCTACGGCAGCGCGCGCACCACACCCAAGAATGTCTACCCGGAATCGATAATCCAGTGTCACTCAACCCTCTTACTACATCACCTATTAGATTGCGCTCACAGTACGAATGACCGAGAGCTCGAACAAGGTCAAGGTGGTATTGATTGTATTCGAGCTAAGGAAATAATCAGATCAATTCAAGAAATACATGGATACGACGATATAAGAATAGAGGACTTTATAAAATCGGTAAGAAGATAAGAGATTTAATAAACCTGATCTATTATTTGATTTTAAAATTGCAGAAAAATTAAAACCAGTACTACGATTTCTGAGTTCAAAAAACGAGTTTGCTTTCACAACAGAAGCTTCAAATCAAGGCTTAGAAGCAGTGTTGCCACAAAAAGGGCACCCATGTTTATTTATATCCAGAATTCTTAAGAAATCAAAGGTAAACTATACACACTAGCGAAAAATAGATTTTAGCAATCATTTCGGCAGCGAAAAGATTGAGACAGCATCTACTATTAAATACTTTTAAGACTCAAAACAAATCATAAAGCTTTAGTTTGGATTCACAACGTAAAAGACCCTAGTTCAAGATTAATTAGACAAAGATTACGTGTAAAGAATACAAGTACGAGGTACTATGTGTAAAAGGAAAAGAAAACAAAGCCGCCGACTATTTATCAAAACTATTCCCACTCCACTTCGGATGAAACGGAATCATTAGATGGCACAAATTCTGGTACTGTAAACAGTTAAAGTGAAAAATCTGAAAATGTTCTTGAGAAGCTTATGATCTGAAGAGGGACTTTCATCATCACCAGAAGAGGAAAAAGATAACCAACTATGTGAGGGATTTTTCAGAATGGAAAGAACGATCTACAACAAAGAAGAGAGTTCTAAACCAAACGCAGAAAGCACATTATTTAAAGGAGTTTAAAAATCGAATATGCCTGATTATAACGATGAAAATTGGATACGTTACATAGAATAGTTGATAACAGAGTTTAGAGATAAAGGAGTAACAATGGCAAAATTAATTTTTGCAGATCCGACTTTTACACCTTTGGAAGAAGAAATTCTTTTAAAGATATTACAATACCTATCTAATTATTACATCGAAATTGCATGCTATACACATTTTAATAAAACCAGAGATTTAACTATGAAGAATAAAGGAAAAACATCAATAACATTTCAATTAATTCATGAAATTTCTAGGAAATATTTAAAATTTCTATTAAAATCTTTAAAATCTTTCAAACTTTTTTGAAATTTTTCAAATCTTGGAATCTCTGAAATCTTTTGAAACCTTTGTGAAACATTTTGCAATTTTTGAAGTATCTGAGAAACCATTGAAATTTTCTAAAATATTTTGAAATTTTTTGTAACCTTTCTAACATATTTTGCAAATCTTTCTAAAAGTTGTTGAAATCTCTTGGTACCTTTTAAATCTTTCGGAATCTTTAAGATCGTTAAAATCTGTGATACGTGTGTGAATTCTTTAAAATTCAAGACAATATTTTGAAATATTTCCAAATCTTTTGAAACCTTTATAAAGTATTGTGAAGTCTTAAATTTTCAAGATTATTTTAAAAGATTCTGAAATCTTCTAAAAAATTTAAAATATTTTCAAATTGATGAAATATTTGGGAATCTTTGAAATATTTCGAAATTTTTTGGAATCTTTGAAATTTTTTAAAATATTTACATTTTACAATATTTTTAATGATTGTAAAATATTTGAAACCTTTAATTATATTTCAAACGTTTTGAAATCTGAAATATTTCGAAATAATTTGGAAACTTTGGAATATTTTGAAATCTTTCAAAATATTTTTTAAAAATTATGAATATTCTGAAATATTTCGAAATATTTTGGAATTATTGAAGTACTTCAAAACATTTCAAAATATTCTAAGATCTTTAAGAGATATTGGAATCTTTCAAATATTTTGAAATATTTATTTTATTTAGCTCATTAACAAAAAATAAAATAACAATAAATGAAATGTTCGAAACTATTTTGAAATCTTTGAAATCTTTTGAAATATTTTGGAATCTTTGAAACCTTTTTAAATATTTTCGAATCTTGATTTTATTTTTTTTATTTACAAAAATCAAACCTTCGAAAATATTTCGAAATATTCAAAATATTTTGGAATCTTTGAAATCTTGAAAATATTTTGGAATATTTGAAATATTTTGAAATATTTTTGGAATCTTTGAAATCTTTTTAAATATTTTTGAATGTTGATTTGACTTAGTTTATAACCAGAAAAATTCAAATCTTTGAAAATATTTTGGCATCTGAAATATTAAGCAATTAGTTTTGGAATCTCTGAAACTTTTTTAAATAATTTGGAATGTTATAAATATTTTGAAATATTTTCGAATCTTCATGGGACGGTTGAAAAATCCCGATAAATAAAATTCCCGACACTGTGAAATTCCGAACTGGAATATTCCCAAATAATAAGATTCCCGAACAGTGTATAATATTTCAATTAAGGTAATGTGATGAGTAGGTCACGTGACCAGATTCCTACCTTACCGCCGCTTTTTTTATTTCCTCACTTATTTTCACATGAACCGCCACATTAAATTGAAAATTTGGGATAATAATTAAGAAGCACTAAAAATCGTGGGCGCGGTCCTAAATTTTTATAATTATGAAAAAAAAAATGTTTGCAAATCAATTTTTTTGTGCTTTTTTCATAATTATTAACATTTAGGACCAGAGCCACCTTTCTTAGTGCTTACAATTTATTATCCCAAATTTTCAAATCGATGTGACGCTTTATGTAAAAATAAGTTAGGAAATAAAAAGTGGTGGTAAGGTAGGAATCTGGTCACGTGGCCTACTCGTCACATGGCCTTAAGGAATTTTATTATTTGGAAATTTCATTATTTGGGTATTTTCCTAGTCGAGAATTTAAATTTTATCAGAGTTTTAATGATGACGGGAATTTTATTTTTCGGGAATTTTTCAATTTAAAAGTTTTATTAGTCGAGAATTTTTCAATTTGTGAATTTTATTATTCGGAAATTTCATTTTTCGGGAATTTAAATTTTACAGTATCGAGAATGTAATTTTTCGGGATTTTTCATGCGGTACGTGTGACACATTCCTTTTTTAGTCTAATTATATAATTTTTGTTCATAACCTGTTTCCCAATACTTGGAGTTATTTTAAAATCTTTTTGAATTTTAGAAATCTTCTGAAATGTTTTGAAACATTTTAAAACCTTTAAAACGTGTGTGAAAAATGTTTTGTTTTTAAAAATTAAACATAAAATTGTGAACAATTTTAGGTTATGTTAGTATTTTATTTCATTTTAGGTCGGAAAATGGTATGTTAGAACAAAAATATACTATCTTGATAAATAAGAATATTATATAATAATTCCGAACATAAGAAATGATACAAATTTTCATAAATCCTTCAAAACAACCCTGATTTTCTATTATTTTATTTATAACAATAGATAAGAAAAATCGTCTCAGCATTAATTTTAAATTTTCAAAAATTTTAATTAATAAATAAATAATAAATTTCAATAAATAGACTTGTGAAAAAGTAATTTCTTTTCCAGACATTATAAAATTGAAGCATTCAAAAATTAAAAAGAAGGAATGTTCCTCTGAGATTTTGGATTTTGAATGACGCGCCAGTGTGGCGTCATCCTAGAAGAAAGATGGCCGCAAACACGTATAAACTGGAGGACGCAGTCGCGCTTTGTGTACACACGAGAGTGTTTCAAAAGAAGTTTATTTATGAAAATTTCGATGCGTTCTTTGCTTGACAGTCTGGATCAGTTCTATTATCCCGAAAATGTCGAGTGCCGCCGAAATCCGAAAAAACAACGTATAAGAAGGTGGTTAAGTGAAGAAAGTGAAAAAGAGCAACGGTACAACAGTGGTTGGCGCCTCTCGAGACCCCGATTTTTCCCCTTTTCTCACCGAAAATGACGGCAAATATCGCCGAAACCGCGTTAGCGAAAAAATTGGACAATTTAACCTTGAAGGAATGGCTCCGTGAAGTGGGACCCGTGCGACGGAAGGAAATTCTGAAAAAGGTACGTGATGAATGTGTCACTAGTTTCGAGGTTATGTTATGTCGACACCCAAACCAAACTAAAAACTTTCATCAATCACAATTCATGCGCACAAAGCACAAAAAAAAGGAAGGATGCAAGTCAGTATTTACAATTTGTTTTTCAACTTCTCAATAGTGTTTGTTGCGTTTTGGTGATTTTCATTAATTATCCGCGGATCCGGTTTTTCCTAATTAATCAAAAGTGCGATTAGTGAAATTAGAAATAAATTGGTTAATGTACGTCAGAAATGCAAACTGCAAAAGTACACGTGTGCAATGCATATTAGTGAGAGAGTTTTTAGAAAAATCTGTGACACCTGTGGCCAAAGTGGCCACTTGTCGAGAAAATAGAAAAGTTTCGAGTCGTGTGAGTTTTTTTCTTTTCTTTCTATTCTGAGAGTACCCAAATCACATTCTAGGTTTCTCTAGACCTTTTTTTTCTTGGCCTTGAACATTTTTCTTGATTTTCATCACAAACTTTGACCTCTCGCGCACATATTTGAGAGTTTAGGGTTTTTTCCAAATTTCAATGGCAGCTGCGAAAAAAGCAATTATTCTTCTTTGTGGAAGAATTTGAAAAAACGTGTGAATGAAAATAAAATAAAAATAATGGAATGTAATTGGGGCACAATTGAGAATGAATTTTTCAGTGGAAAAGTGAAAAAATATGTTTCTTTTTAATGGTTTCAAGGTAATCTGATATTTCTTTTTTGGTTTTTAGTTAAAAGTCGAACTGGAGGGATTGGGTTTACCAAAATTACGTCGCGGACTACGTCACGGTTTGATCCATTTGTTTTCGGAATGTTCGGTAATTGTTGAGAGGTTACCTTCAAATTCTACACTCGGGTAAGTACTTGCTCTATTCCCTAGTTTTTTTCCTCTCCCAACTTTATTACTATTTTATCAATGCTTAACATTTTTCTGCAGTATTTTTAGATCTCTTGGAAGCTTCAAAATCCTTGGAACGTTTGTTAAACATTTTCAAATCTTGAAAAATCTTTTGAAAAGCTTGTGAAATTTTCTAAAATATTTTGAAATATTTGTAACGTCTGTGAAATATTCTACAATTCTTTGAAATCTATTCGAATCCTTGAATTATTTTCAAGTTTACTAAAATAATTTTGAAACATTTCCGAAATCTACTGAAATATTTTCGAATTTATTAGAATCATTAAAATTTTCAGAATCTTTATGAAATGTTTTTCTTATTTATTTAGTTATTCAAATTTTCTAAAATAATTAAAAAACTAATCTATTGCAAACATTAAAATCTTTGAAAAATTTTTTAAAACTTTTAAGATTTTCTGAAATATATTGAAGTTTTATCAAATATTTTTAAATCTATTGGATTCTTTGAAATCTTTTTAATCTTCGAAAATATTTGTAAATCTATTGAAATCGTTGATTGTTTTCTGAAATGATTTTACTTTATTTTTTATTTATTTAGTTATTTAAATTTATTTTTGTTTTCAAATTTTCTAACATATTTTGAAATCTTTGGAACGTCTGTGAAATTTTCTAAAATTCGTTGAAATCATTTCAATATTCCTCAAATAATTTGGAATCTTTCTGAAATATCCTAAAATATTTTAAACCTGAAAACTTTCTCAAATATTTTAAAATCTTCCAAAAATTCTTTGAAATCTTTCTTAAATCCTCTAAAATATATTGAGGTACTATAAAATATTCTGAGATATTCTACAATTTTTTGAAATCTATTGGAATCGTTGAATTATTTTTAGATTTCCTTAAATAATTTGAGGCCTTTCCGAAATCTCCTAAAATATTTTCGAATTTATTAGAATCATTAAAATCTTCAGAATCTTGATAAAATCTTTTTTTATTTACTTAGTTATTAACATTTTCTAAAATAATTTAAAAGAACGTCTGTGAAATCTTCTAAAATTCTTCTTTAAAATCTTTTCAATACTCCTAAAATAATTTGAAATCTTTCTGAAATCGCCTAAAATATTTCGAAATATTTTAACATATTTTGAAATACTTTAAATATTTTACATAAAGAAATATTTCAAATCTGAAAACTTTATAAAGTATTTAGAAATCTTTGAAATGTTTATAAAATATTTTAAAATTTTTCAAATATTCTTTAAATCTTTCCAATATTCCTTAAATAATTTGAAATCTTTCTGAAATACTTTAAAATATTCTAAATCTGAAAACTTTTAAAAATAGTTTGAAATATTCTACAATTCTTTGAAATTTATTGGGATCGGTGAACTATTTTTAATTATCCTTAAATAATTAGAAACCTTTCCGAAATCTTCTAAAATATTTTTGAATTATTTAGAATCATTCAAATACTTTAATCTTTATGAAATCTTTTTAATTTATTTAGATATTTAAATTTTCTAAAATAATTTAAAACGAACGTTTGTGAAATCTTATAAAATTCTTTGATATCTTTTCAATATTCCTAAAATAATTTGAAATCTTTCTGAAATCCCCTAAAATATTTTGAAATATTTTAAAATATTTTGAAATACTTTAAATATTTTAAATAAAGAAATATTTTAAGTCT
>JAAAKG020138362.1:0-12651 GCA_010014905.2 Druon quercuslanigerum
ATGAATAAACAAAACAAAATCGCGGGCTCGGCCGAGGCATGTTCACGTACCAATGCACAAATCTGAAACTTTCTGCAACGAAATCGGTGAGGGAAGTGCGTACTTTCGACCGAGGTATGAAGAAAAAGAAATTTATTTTTAACTCAAAATGAAAATGAATTTTCATTAAAATTGTTTAATTTTCTACGACATACATTTTTAACCAAAAAAATAAAACGTGTTGACAAAGTAATTCAATTTTAAACGAAGCAGTTGAATTTCTGACCAAAAGATATGACTTCGCGTGCGTTTGCAAAATGTATTTAAGAGAAGAATTATTTGCGTATAATTAAAATATTTTTCTAATTGCTAATTTTTCTAAGTATCTGGAGATTATAATTGTCTCTATGAAATTGTACAGCTTTTAATTTGCTGACTTTTAGGAAATACCGCATATTTTTAAAAGGCACCTGTTTTCAACAAACAATTTTCAAATCTACCGAATAAAAACAGAATTGAGAAATATCATATTTGAAAAAATTCATTTACATTATTCGTAAATTAAAATATAGTGAATTATGAGCGGCTAAGTTGAAAGATTTTTTTTAAATTCTGTATCCTCTGAAAGATTATTATAATATACAAAATGACGACTGTATGTCTGAAAACAAAAATTGTTTCTTTTTTTTAACAAGGGATACCCGGGTGAATGAAAAAAAAAATTTCGCAACATATTGGCAATCTCTTTTTACTGCTAAAAAACTTATAAGATGTCACTTAAATATGATTCTAATTTAGAAAAAATATTCGTCCCATTATTTTTATTTTTTTTTTTGATAAAAAATATGTTTTCTTTTATAAATTATAAAGACTTTTATTTCTTAAATAACGCCTAATATATGTGTGTTGTGTGCAGAAAATTGACTTTGTTTATTCAACGTTATCTCTGCCAAGGCTGAGATAATGCTTTTACTTGATTAAAGAATGATTGGTATTGTTATGATTGGTAACATATCCTGCGAAAAGAAGTTCTGCAACCTGAGCTAAACCAACACACTACTCTACTTCTAGAAGTTTTTACGGTGTCGCTAAAACCAAATCCGGAATCATATTGACCCCATTGGCTTATTATCAAGGTCAAATGAAGGTTAAAATGAGAAAAAACCGCTGAATCGGCATGAACTGCTACTTTAGGACATATTTGTTTTCGCTATATCCGAATCCGAAATCATTTTTACCCCATCAGGTCGGGATGAAGGTTATGGAAAGTTGAAAATCGAGAAAACCAGGGAATTGGAGAAGCATCTTCTGTTAGACGTTTTTAGATTCTATGGTTTTCTTAACTTTGACTTTGGGATGACCTTCGTGATGACCTGATGGGGTAAAAATTACACCGGATTCGGTTTAAGACACCATAAAAACGTCTTAAAGTAGTCTTTCACACCGATTCAATGGTTTTTACTTATTTCTACATTTAATGACCTTGATCCTGATCTGATGCTTGATGCTGACTGCTTCTTGATCTTATAATAGCTGAAAAAATACTAGGCCAAGCTGAAAGAGCAGTAAGATTTTCTCCTATCAATAAATTTTCTGAATTATACGAGACATTAGGACAAAAACTCAAACAAACCGATTCCTTCCCATCAATAAAAAGTAAACTTGACTCATGCAAACAAAGACAGACCAAGTAAAAAATTTCTCTTTGCGGTTCAAAACCTCCTTTCTGGCAATTGTCGGATACCATCTCGAAAAAACGATGCGTCTTTTGAGGCGATCCACGAATCGATCCATTCTTTGACTTCTTGATAAGAATGGAAATTCTACTCTGCTAGGCCATGTGTCATCGATCGGAACAAATGGCAGTCGGAAGGATCAATGTCTGGAGAGTATGTCGGGTGGGGTAAGACTTCCCATTTTAGGGTTACTAGACCACTAATTTAGGTACTGTGGCTGTTTCTCCTTCAATGCACGGCTCAAGGACATCAATTGGGTTCGATACCATTTTCCTGTGATGGTTTCCCTCGATTTCAGCGCAGCTCATAATATATCACACCTAGCTGGTCCCATTAAATGCAAAGCATAACCTTGGCACTGTGAATACTCGGTCGGGCCTTTGACGTGGAGGCATGTCCGGGCATTGCCCATAATTCTCTGCGCTTGGAATTGTCGTAGTGGACCCATTTTTCGTCGCCGGTCAAGATGCGATGCAAAAACCCCTTCCGATTATGTCTTTCAAGCAGATGTTCACAAGTAAAGAAACGGCGTTCAACGTCTCTTGGCTTCAATTCGTAAGGAACCCAATTTCCTAGCTTCTGAATCATTCCCATGGCTTTAAAGCAAGTAATGCCTCAAGTTCGGTATCTTCAAACATTTTCTTTCTTCCACCACCATGCCGCTCCTCGACATCAGAATCACCGCTCTTAAAGCGTTGAAACCGCTCTTTACACGTTATTTCACTACAGCAGCCTTACCGTAAACACTTGAGAGCATTCGGTGAGCCTTAGCCGCAGTTTTCTTCAAATAAAAATTTTTCACTTTTCTAAAATTACAAGAATTTGTCTCGAACCACAGACGGAGAAGAAAGGAGAATCAGATTAAAGATTAAAGAACAAGAAAGTCTCAACCGATTTATGATAGATCTCAGAAGGGCAGCAGGAGTACAAGTTCGGTCTATAAGACTACCCAACATTGCAGAAGAACAAAAGGAAGCAACCGAACTCGAAGAATATGGTTCCGCACGTCAAGAAGCTAATACCTCAGGAAGCACAGGTTCTAAAGCACTGAACCACACTATACCTTTCGCAAAAAAGCAAAAATGACACGCCATACCCAAAATTGTTAACAAGACCAACACCAAAAGAGACCTCCACAACTAAGGAATATATTAGATCAGGATTTGGGACTATTTCAGAAAGAAATGTTTCACGAAGAAATGGAGGAAGAAATTCAATAGAAAGAATTAGCAGAATCTCTACCATGTGTGGAGAACATAAATCAATACGAGGAAGAAGAACTGATGGACAAGAATATTATTACTATTATTAGAATATTACTATTAAACACAGGGGCCGCGATAAATCTAATTAAAAAAGATACCATCCCCAACCTTCCAGCATTTACATGCAAAAAGAATCTGATCTGAAATACACAAATAAAGCATGCAATTTAAATTATTTGGGCAAAATCAACCTATTCCATTTAGTCCAAGATGACTTCCTATCATTGAAAGATGGAATTATAGGTCAGCCTTTCCTTAATTAATCCTCCCGCCACGCAAGAAGACCAACTCACCTTGTGGTGAATAATATTAAAATACCATTAATTAAAGAGAAAAAATACCTAGCACCCAAAACAGCTAAAGTATGTAAAATATCTATCAATGAACAAAATCAACATATTTGGATTGAAAACCAGAAAAATTTTCTTGGTGGCATCTACACCATCCATCAAGAAACAATCACCATGCAATACCACTGGAATACATACTGGAAGAAACTTACTAGAGTAATTAATAACCTACAGTTTGAGAAAATTAAAACTGTCTAAACCATCAACACACCTATACCACACATAAGAAAACAATTAATTAACCTGGTAGAAGGAATAGACCTATTTTACGAAAAACATGATAAATTCTAGGAACTGCCAATTACTCCAAATTAGACGACATAGAGAAAGAAAACAGGGACATTATACGTAAAATCCTAGCCAAATATTATTAGGCATTCGCTCTCCTAGGAGATCCTTTACCCTGCACTACACTAACGGAACATGGAATTATCCCAAATTCCGGTAAAATTATTGAAACTTGAACCCACAAAATGCGTATAACTAAAACCCGCACTCGAATACCCTGGCCATGTCGTAACCAAAGATGGTGTCAAACCAAATACCGAAAAAATTAAGATGCTTAATTTCAAAGAACTCAAAACAATTAAGGATGCACAATCATTCTTAGGTCTAGCAGGTTATTACCGAAAGTTTATAAGAAATATCTCCACTATCGCATAACCTTTAACGAAATTGACACAAAAAGACACACCGTTTAATTGGGCACCATCATGTTAAGCATCTTTCACGTGACTCAGAAAATCATTAACGTCAGCATTAGACCTGAACTCTAAACAAAGCTTAGGAAAATTACACTACGAGTGAAAAAGAACTCCTCGCTATTGTTTAGGAAGTCAAACGTTTACGGCAATATCTTTTAGTTAAAGAATTCAAGATCCAAACCGACCACAAAGCCCTGATTTGGCTCCACAATGTAAAAGACTCAAGTTCCAGGCTTTTGCGCTGAGATTCTGAGACGCTAGAGCAGGCAGAATACTAATTACCAGGCATAGAAATTTTTAATAAGCCAGTAATAACTGACGAAAGAACACTAGAGGAAAGAGAGAAATTAAATCTCCTAAAAAGAAAAATGAAGAAACCTATAGAAAAACTAGAATCTTTGGAATCCGAAACACCACATGAAAATAATAATGACCAGGAAGAAGGAAATGTTAAAACAGGAAACATCTACGAAGATTTCATGCAATGTAGCCTAATGCTATATAAAAACTGTGGAAGAATATAACAAAAGAAGACCTCCAACCGTAAAATTAAGAACAATGGCTGAGAAATTATAGCAAGGAAACTCTCTTTAATAAGATTGCTAATCGGAGATCCATTATTAAGTTCCTTAGAGAAAGAATTAATCCAAGAAATAATAGAGTTTATATCCACTCTGTACCCCGATCGCAATTTTGTAGACGATATGATGCATGATTTCGAGTAAACACTAAATATCAAATCTATCAAAACAACATCCTTCCATCCGCAATATAATGAAACTATCAAAAGGATGCACTACGCATTATGCAACTTGATCCGGAAAAAAATAGCGGTAAATAATAGAAATTGTATCGATAATCTGAAGTTAGTAAACTTTATAAAAAGCACTACAAAAAATCAAAGGACATGATTCTCGCCCTGCGAACTCACTTTCGGTAGAGAACCCAACATTTCATCTGCAATTCAACAAAATCCAAGGATTTCTACCAAAACATAATCCAACAATGGAAAAGAAAACACGAATCAAACTTAACGAAAACTAGGGAACGAATACAATTAGAAAACGAGAAAAGGAAACAGTACGTAGATACAAAAATTGTTAAACATTACTCTGTCTATAAAATCGAAGACAAAATGAAAGTTAATAACAATGCAAAGTGAAATAAATCAGATCAAGTTTGAAAAGGTCCTTATAAACTTATAAATCCTGTGGATCCTAACATTCCTTATACCCATGACAGTAGCTGAATACCAACTGGAGGAAATAAAAGGCAGCATACATGTAGAAGATATCTCAAAAGTATATCCATTTCATGAAACCTGGCAATTTATCATCGGCATTAACCTAATATCAACGATGGAACGAATTGGCACTATCAGTAACACTCTCAAATTCGCTGAAAATGGTTTTAATCAAACTGCACTCCTAAATTCAAAATTCTATCAATTAAGGGTAGACTTAATCTGTTGAAAGCGAAAAATAACATTTTACTTAAACTCCTAGGTAAACAACAAGCAAAAAGAGGCCTAGCTAACTTTATAGGTGACATTTCAAAAACGTTATTTGGTGCATTGAGCGAATCAGACCTAAACCAGATAAATTCCAATTTCGACAATGTGTATAATGACAATAAAAACATAGCCTCCATCTTGTCAAATCACACTAAAATATTAAAATTAGTATTGGATTCATCCTCAACGAATCACGAATTTAATTTAGGTCAGGAAAAAAAAGAAAGAGAACTTTCTCGAAAGATTAGTACGGGACTAAATTTAGCGACGAAAGATAGCTACGTAAACTCTAAACTCTGAGTGATAGCAAGAATAATAGTTCAGACCACAGAAGATATGGACACCTCTAGCAACGCAATATCCGATGGAAAGCATGGTATTGTGCACCCCCAATTCCTTACCCCGACCATCTTAAAGAAAACAATACAAGAATTTGAAGACAAGCATCGTACCCGCTACCACTTTGATAATCATGAGGACAACTACCAGCAACTCCCGACATAAGTGAAATATCCGTTTCTATTATTAAAGCATTTCTAACTTACATCATCCAAATCCCAGTGCTTGATAAAGAAGAAGGAACGCTTAAGCATATTATTCCTATCCCAGTAGGAGTCCAAGAAGTCCATTTATTCACAATCCCTGACTTCAACTATGTAATAAAATACAGAGACTCATACGTTAAGACAGACACGCAGTTAATCGTAAAATGTAAACAAATATTATAATAGAAAATTTGTCAACGAGCACAAACAGACATTAAACTGATTAAAAGTGACATCTGCGTAATTGTATATAACAATTACGATACCCTCGCCTTGAATTCCGAAACAACGCGGGAAACAGTTAAATGGTTTAACACAACATACCAAACAGGTTATGATGTAAGCGATTTAGACAAATTAAAAGACAGGCTAATTCAACTATAAAGCAAAGAAGCAACACGGAATTAAAACAGGCTAGATAAAATTTAGATGATACGGAAAATATGTCACAAAAAACAGCGAATCATCGCCTTCAAAAAACGTGGAAAGAAACCGCTACAACCTGGTTAAGTTATTTGTGATATGGCTGGATACGTTTAGTGGTTACATTTATTTTGTACAAATTAAGAGTACTTGAACTCTTAAAATCGTGCATACCTAAGAAATTCTGCTTATTCTGCGCAAAAAAAATTGAAACCCTTACACACGTCGTTTCCTACAATACTTCTGTTCAACTTTTGCCCAAAAGGACTCTAAAAGGAATTCAGGAATTTTTTTAAAAAGTGTTTCATCTTCCAGAAAATACTATTTTTAATGATCAGGCAATTTTAACGTTAGACGATTAGAATTCAACAACTTATAATTTATCAATAATGTACGTTATTCAAACATTGGCGATGTTCAAAGAAAGATTTCTGAAATATAATTGATGTATATTTTTCGATTATTGACAATTCTTTTTTTGTTCGGTAGACGTAGTTTCTTATAGACATTATGGCATTATGATCTCCTACAGATAAAAAAATAAAAAGTTGTACAAATTTAATTAATTAAATAACTAATTAAATTAAGAGACGGCTGTAATTTCTGGATACGTCAAAAATTAGAATCCAGAAACATTTTTTTTCTAGGATCCCCGTGAGCTACTTTACAATATAGTTGTGTTTTTATTTTTTTTAAATGATGTTTACATCCCACCCTATTATACACATACTCACAATTTCATCTTCAATCTGCGATTTTAAATTGAAATGATAAATTATTAAAAAAATTTATTTAAAAAACTTCGTTTTAAAAGTCTACAATTATATTTTTATTTGAAAATTTTACTTGGAAAATTTTTAGTTAAAAATGCAACCATTTCGTCAAAATCCTTCAGAAGCTTCAAAAATTGATTTTTTCAAAACTTTCTAATAATATCTTCAAAACTGATTCCAATGTGCCATATAATTTTTAAAAATCCTGCTTGATTAAAAAAATTGCCCTTAAATATTTTAGACTTTATTCAGCAATTTTGGAAATCTTTTGAAATATTTAAAAAAATAACAGTCTTTTAACATTAATTTTTAAACATAAAAAATTATTTTCAAATTTTATCATAAATCTTGAAAGATTTGGTTTACTCTCTTGAAACCTTTAGAAAAAAATCTTCAAAGCTTGCCTTACAGTCTTCCAGATACTTTCTTACTAATTTAGGGATGTCTTTTAAACTTACTGGAATATACATTCTAAAATTTTACACTCTTGGAAATTTTAGAAATTTAGCTATAAAAACTTCTTTCTTTTCTTTCGAAAATTCACGAAATAATTTGAAGATTTTTGAAATCTTTCTCAATTTTCTCTCGAAATTAATTATTCTGAATGAAAATTCTTTAAAAACATTTATTTTTTTAATTCTTTATGAGCATTAGCATTCTCTTCATACAAACAAATTTTTTAAAGATATAATATTGTTATAATATTTTAGTTTGTATTTGAAAAATGTCAATAATGTCTATAATAAAAAATAAAATAATGAAAATATTGATTTGAAATGTAATTAAAACACTAAGACTCAATTGTTTGTGTTCAATTCAGGAATCAAAATTTTCGTTTTCAAAAAATCTGCTGAAAAACGAGGAATCTCGTCAGGATTGAGCGTCTTCTTAAGAATTGTGATCGAATAAGACGAGACGATGTTAGAACATCGCAATGGCAAACGGAGACCAAGAGTGTCACTCACCGATTAGAGCCAAACTTTGCACATCAATAAAACACCAACAAATATTGAACCCTTGTTTTTTTATTTTTGCAGAATCCGCTTTTTCGGGGTAGAAACTACCCCTACCAAACCAAACGCAGCCTCTTTCTTCTTAACATAATTTAATTCCACACCATAATATAGCCCACCTGATCACCTATTAATCACCTACCCCTTAATAAACGTAACCCATACAAACACCCACCCCTAACCTACCTAACTTCGAGAAACCACCCCTATCAAACAAAAAAGAGGCTAACCCACCTGCCCCTGGGAACAGCGAGTTTTCCTCATTTTCCTCATTACTGCCAAAGCATATTTATAAAGTAGAACCAATTTTTAGGGGTTAGTCAAGTTAGAGAGTAGGAGGTTTTGGCTATCTTGTGGTGTAAGGTTTAATTATTTCAAGGAAACTAAGAGATTAAGCTCGCTGTTCGCAGGGCCAGGTGGGTAAGCCTGCTTATCGTTTGGTAAGAGCGGATTCTAGGGGTTACGGAGCAATTATGCAAAAGTAAAAGTTTTTTACAGGGTATGTGGCTTAGACCAACTTGGATGAGAGATTTAATTTTCAGAAAAATGATGCTCTTTTCCAGAGAAATTAGCGACTAGACTAGGTGTTCTCAGGGTCAGGTGGGTTAGCCTCATTGTGGTTTGATAGGGATGGTTTCTCGAGGTTAGGTAGGTTAGGTGTGGATGTTTGGACGAGTTACGTTTGTTAAGAGTTAGGTGATTAGATGGGCGATTAAACTCGCTGATCCCAGAAATAAGTGGGTCAGGCTGCTTTTGGTTTGGTAGTGGTGGTTTCTACCGCTAAAAAGCGGATTCTGCTAAAATAAAAAAACACGGGTTCAATATTTGTTGGTGTTTTATTGATGTGTAAAGTTTGGTTCTAATCGGTGAGTGACACTTAGGTAGTGTTACAAAATGTATTTAAAAATAGTATAAGTAAATTACAAAGTCAAAAAAAAAAAATCTGCAATCCGAAGTTAGTAACCATACGCATATATTTTTGAGTTCGGTGAATCGGAATCCGTCGTCAGTTAGAACCTATCAGTTCTGTATCAAGGTAAATTGAAGGGAAAAATAGAGAAAATTATAGGATCGGAAAAAACCAATGGATCCAAGCAAACCTCTACTTACAAACATTTTTGGGGTCTAAATCCCAAACCAAGATCAGATTGACCCCATCAGATCGGGACCAAGGTCAAGTCAAGGCAAAAATCAGAAAAAAAAACTATTTAATCAGCATCAACCACTTGAAAATGTTTTTGGAGTCATTAAATCCAAATCCTGGATTATTCTTCCCCCATCAAGTTGGGATGAAGGTGAACATTGATAAAACCCTAGAATTGGAAAAAACCGCTACTGTTAGACGCTTTAGGGTACGCTGAATCTGAATCCGGGGTTATTGAATTCCAGAAATTCGATTACATGGTTTTACCAATTTTGATCTTGGGATAAACTTCATCCTGACCTTATGGGGTAAGAATGACCCCGGATTCCAGTTTGTCTACCCCAGAAACGTCTGAGAGTAGCGGTTTTCTCTGATACAATGTTTGTCTTTATTTTTACCTTTAGTTAACCTTGACCTTGACCTAATGGGTTCAAACTTAGGCCGTATTTGGATTCAGCGACCACAAAAGCTTATAGGCATGGTGGTTTAGCTCGGGTTGCAGCATTTCTTTGTGGGGCTGTGTTATCGATCGATTCTCGTATCGTCTCGCTCTAATGCAGCACTAATTACGTTATCAAATATATTTTTCTTTCTACAGATTGATTTATCCTAGCTCATAAATAATCTTTTTTCCCCTACAAAATTAGCTCTAACGCTCGTTCACTTTGACTTCAGCAGAGCTCCACACCGTTTTAATTCTGTTATACTAGAAATGGATTATAATTGTGTTTTTTCGGGACACACCACAGAAGTTCTGGAAAACGAGCGTTTTGGTAATCATCTATTTCTAAGACCGGAATGGCTCAATTATGAAATAACTACAAATTTTGGACAGTATATCGTTTATTTGGAACGTTCACGTGGCCGGCGTTATGTGGCAACAGGTCTTGATGAGAGACATTACACACGTGGTGGGCAAACTACACATCATGTTCTACATTTTCCAGTGGAAGCTGAAGTATTTACCGACCGTCGCAGATATAAAGCTTTACCTTACTCTTTTCGTAAGTACAATTAGACTGAGCCACAGCCTCAGATACAAGATAAAAGACGTGGCTGGATTTACATAACAATAGTCGGCTGCAAACAGGTCTTTTATGCACCTCTAGAGCGGGTCTAGGACGAAAATTTCTATCACATTGAGATATTCCTCGGATATATCTAGGTATCATGATCCAACTTCACGCGCCAATGATGTCCTTGTATATTCCTATAAATGTGTAGTTTATTTCTGAAAATTATATATAATGAATTGTTTAAATAAACTCATTATTTAAAAATAAATAAATACTTTCCCATTTTGTTGTAAAAATATGGCATCCTTTCCTATAAATTAAAGACAAAAGGTGCAGATATTCTGCATAAGATTATGAAATAATTTAAGTTGTTAGATTGCAAAATGAAAAAATTATTACTAATGTGCTGTACATTAATAACGTGCTTTTTTAATTGATACTTCCTGTTACGATCACTAGATGCATCTCACTTATTACGGTAAATCTTTTGTCTGTTGTACTTTTCTACTTTTCTTTAAACATTTTTTTTTTTTGATTTTGAAAAAATAGTGCAAATGTTTTTTTTTGTCTCTTCACAAGATATTTTACTTTTGAACTAGAAAAAAGGTTTTTCTAAAGGTTTCAAACAATTGACGCCAAAATTCGGAAAATTAAATAATTAAAATTTGTTATTTATCCAAATTGGAGCCGTTTAAATAAGAAAAATTAAGTGCTAATTAATGAATAGGAATTTTTTCGATAAGTCTTTTTTCAAAACTTGAAAGGTACAAAGTGCGAATCATTATACTTTTCGAAAGTGAGAAGAGGACCATACTATTTGAAGGAAATTTGAACATATTTTCTAATTTCGAACTTTCCGCCTTTACTTTTTGGATGCTTGATTAAAAAAATATGACAAAGCCTCGGTCCATTTTTTAATTAGGGTATGATCTATAACGACTTTGAAAGGTCAGGGATTTTTTCTGCAGAGAACCATTGCTTCGAGATACTCTTTTGCTGTCTCTATAGTCTTCTTATTTTTTTATGTCAGATCTAATAATGTCGAAGTTTCTATCACACTGTCCAAAATAATGTCCCATCACAGGAAACAGATGCATGATTTCAAGTGCAAGAAGGACAATAGGGCTGAACTTTAGTTCGGTCGACCAGCAGCATCAGATAACAGCACTATCGTCTTGATTTCAGAGTTATTCTTCAGTTTCTTCAAGGGAAAGTCGCACAGGAAAGAAATTACCGAGTCCGCATTGATTCTTGCATCATGTTCCATTAAATTTTTAAAATTGGGACGTAACGTTCATCTTTGGAATAGCGAAATTCTGTGCATAATTAATTTCGCAGAATAGAATAGGATTATCTGTAGTTGCTTGTTGAATGAATTTGTTCTTCAATTTAAAATAGAGTTTGTTGTTAGTCTTATGAGTATCATATTCAGCATTGCAAGAGTCAAGAGTTTAAGGTGGGTTCCGAACCACCAAGAGCAACAGCCTTAAGTACTTAGAAAAAAACTTTTTCTCTAGAGGTACCGGTCCCACGACTCTCCGGAGATGAACAACTGCCCTAATAGGCTAGTGCTCACCGCATGAGCCACCGAGGCTCTTCCAGAGTGCGAGACGGGAATCGAACCCGCAAGACGACAGAGTGGGTCCAAAGCCTTCGCTTTAGCCCCCACGATCATCGTCCCACCTTAAATCAGGAATGCTAAAGTAGTTTAACGCTAATCATGTAATTTGTCTGGTCTGCTCTCGTGTTTCCAATTCTTTCTTTAAAAGTATCGCTAGTTTTAAATATCCTTTGAATTACTCTTAATATTTTGTTAAAATCTTCAGTAAACTTAGTAAAATTTGTGTACAAACTGTCATTTTAAGGGTATCCCCCTCATTCTCGATTTCTAATTTTTGCGATTTTCAATGGGCTGTAAATGAACAAAAATCAACTTCTGAGGTTTAAATATTTTCATATATATAATTTAAAACTTAAAAAACAAAACAAAAATTTTAATTATTTTTTTAATAACATTTTATAAGACGTTCTTGCGGTTAATGAAAAGTCCTCTTTTTTGACGGCGGGCATGATTGCAATTAACTGGAACGTCTGAAACCAAAAAATCAAACTTGATTAGAAAGAGTACATGTTTGGCTAGGGAATGAACTACGATCATTTATTTCGGGCATAAATTCACAAAATGGCGGA
>JAAAKG020138363.1:0-12651 GCA_010014905.2 Druon quercuslanigerum
CATGTATTAGTTTTTTTTTATGTTTTTCAGTTGCTCAGTGTTTCGAGATTGTTGTCTTAAGAGAACGTTTAGTCTGTCCAATTTAATTCATCTTACAACCTCTGCAATTAATTTAATAAATGTGACTAGTTTTTTGAACTTTTGGTATCGTATCTTTGATATCTGGTAAACAGATACTAAAAAATTTTTTTTTAATTATAAAAATAAGAGATATGTTCAAATTTGTACATATTCTTATCATGGGCAAATCCAAAGTGATCTTAACACAATGGTTATAAGAATGGTGGGAAAGCACTAGAATAGATAAAAAAACTTCTCAACTTTCTCAGATATGCTAATGGTTTGTCCCCTATGTCTTATGGTTTAGTAAAACTATACAAATAGGAGTACCAGTCAGACCTATCTCTCAGTTTACAAGTTTACCGCTTTATAGTCTATCACAATACTTAAAAACAATTCTTGATGAAATTCAAAGCGCTTCACAATACATCATAAAAGAAAGTTGTAAACTTATTAAAAACATTAAACATCTAGGTTTACCAGACTACTACGATGTTGTATCACTTGACAAAGCCTTGATGTTTTCAAATATTATTTCTAATGTAGTATATGAACAAACTGAAAAAAACCTAAAATAAAATTAAAAATTACACAAAACTAATTTTTGACCAATTTGACAAGGTCATTCGATTTTGCATTAACAATGCTTGTTTTTCATATAATTATAGAACTAACAAACAATACTTTGGAACACATGGGATCACCTATATCCACAAGGTTAGCTGAATTGGTCGTGCAAGATATGGAAGAAGAATTTATTAAAAATCCAATTTTTAACATTTTATTTTGCTTTCGTTGCGTAGTCGATACACTAGCATAAAAAGGTGGAACTTTAAAACTTACACTAGAACAACCTGTTGATAAAAAAATTAAGTTTCTTCATCTACAAATTATCTTTGAAAAAGGATGCATTGAAACAGATTGGTATCATAAAGTAGTTCATTCTGGAAGAACTTTAAATTATCTTTCAAGTCAGCATAATAATCACAAGAAAGGAATTATTTTCTTTCGTTGTGAAAGAGCAAAAAAACCTTTAGTTTCTTAATTTCATGCTAAGAATATTAGCATCATCTACAAAATCTTAATCAATAATAACTATGCTTATAACTTTATCATAAAAAAATATTTAAAGAAGACATAAGATTTTAGAAAATTTGGAACAAATTTTAATTCGCTTAACTAACGTAACAATTTCTGCCTACTAGCGTTGCCACCTGCAAAGTAGTTTATCACGTCGTCGAAATCTATCGCTTTTGCAACTTTATTTTTAATTGATATTCTTGCCATACTTGGTAATCGGATTTGTCACCTAGTAAAAATTAAATATGTTTTTATTAGCTTAAGTTGACTGAAAATTTTTTTGTTTAAAGCAGCTGTAACTGGCAAAGTTAAAAATATACGTATTGCAATGTGGATCCCTAGCGGACCGAGTGAGCGAAAAGGATACTCTACAGAGTATCGTAATAGTATCCACAAAGTATCTCTTCAATATCATGCAACAAACGCTCAAAATAAAAATCAAAATAAAAATCCACAAAATCAACTTTGAAATTATGGAAATTCAGATATTATGTTAAAATTCCTATTAGAAGGTCACAAAGTAATCGCAATAGGTTTTTCAAAGCAGTAAAATGTGGAAAACACTATAAGACGTATAACATCTGTTGACTGCAACACTTCAAACACATCACCTATAAGTAGCAGTCAAAATGCGGTAAAGGTCTTTTTTTTAAACTATTTAACGTTGCAAAAAAATCTATTGCGATCACCCCATGACCTGCTAATGGGAATTTTAATGCAGACTCCAAATTTCACCAATATAAAAGTTGAGCTTGCTGTTTTATTTAATTTTTGTGGCATGATACAGAAGATATACTATGTGGATACTATGATGACACTCTGTAGAGTATCCTTTCCGTTTATACAATTCGCTAGGGATATTTGGGTACGATTCTATTAAATAAAAATCGTGAATTATTGGTAATAGCTATCTATAGGAGAGCAAAAAAAGAACTCAAAATGAAGCTTCGGAGCTTGATATTTAAAATTTTCGATTTTACATTTAAAATCATAGGCGTTGAAATCCTTATCAATCATATTTTTGTGCTAATTCTTCTGCGTATATTTGAAGATGAGCAACGCTATCTTCTTTCAAGGTATCAACGCAAAGAAAAGAAAAATTAAAAATAATCGCTTTTGTTTCTTCAAAACGCCACGCAGTGGAAGAAAAAGCATGTTTTTTGGACAAAAATCGGCTCACAGTGCAATTCTTAACGGATTTTGATTTTTCTTTTTTAGGATTAAACGTAAGGCTTCCAGGTATAACATTTAACTTTGCAATTTTTATTCTGACCTAAAGTGAATTTGTTCTTTAACAACAAAGTTACAACTTTTTGTTGCTAAAATTTTCCATGATACCATTTCTTCTAAAACTTCGAAATTCATTAGGAAAGGTTATAAAGCAATGTAAAAATGAACTAAAAATAATACATTAGTGGGCTAGAGAAGCAAAAAAATTTCTAATAATTTTATATTATATTTTATTTTTATTATTATTTCTTTATTTTATTTTATTTTATTATATATTATATTATATTTTGACCCATAGCTTTAGTATAAAGTATCTCAGATAATGGTGTGCGCTTGCAAGAAGTTAAGAATAGGTAACGATTTCTAATTATTTGAACAATTTTTATAAACCAATGTACATTTTGACTATTTTTTGATGAAAATGCTTGATTTTTTTCGGAATCAACCTAAAATGTTTTTCCTAAGACTGCTTGCTATCATATTTTTCAGAGTTACCAAATGATGTTAATTATTTCAACAATTTCCATAAACAAATGCGCAAAAGATCAAACCTATTAATAAAAAAATGGTCAAAATGTGCATTTTCTTATGAAAATTATTTAAATAATTATCATTTTCAGTCATTATTAAACATATGATAGCAAGGAATCTTAGGAAAAACATTATAAGTTGATTCCACAGAAAAATCAAGCCTTTTCCTCAATAAAATTGTCAAAATGTGCATTTAAATATTTAACTTCTAAGGTTATAAAAATTTAGCTCAATAATTTCTTTCACATTTCTCTGTGAAACATTTTATTGAATATTAATAATGCAAGCAAATTATTTTTAAAAAATTCATTTAGAAGCACACATATCTTTTCAACAATTTTAATTGTGGAAGATAAAGGAACTTTATAAATAAATAAATCTTTTGTGAGTATTTGTATTTTCATTTAATAAATTATTCTTTGGATCTAGGACAAACTCTACTTTCATTTAATCGTTTCACAGGTTTAAAAATATAAATTTTTTAGGCGATGAAATTATCCATTTTTTTACAAAACGAACTTTTAATTTTAAAACCAACTAAGTGAAGTTTTAAATGTCATCAATGGTAAGTTTTTCGCTTGATTTTTTTTTTCCTTTTATTGAAAACCTTGATAGGGTAAACTATGTCATAAAATTATCTGTAATTTCTCTTCACACTTATTACAGTCTTGATGAGGCCACGATATCGTTGACGAAATTCATAGACATTAAAAAAGTAAGGACTCTCTTATTTTTACACAACCTTATAAATTTTCAAGACCAAAGAACAAAAAGCTAAAGCTTCACAATAACTAATAAAGATTTATATCCGATTCCTGTAATGTCGAAAATATTAAATACATGAAGGTCAGTAAGATTCACGTCTAAAACTGATTTTTATTTAGCATAACATCAAACACCGTTGGACCTACAACTGAAGCCAATGACAGCTTTTACTGTTCCGGGCGAAAGAATGTACCAATTTGAATTATGCCTTATATAACTTTATATTAAATACATTAATAAGAAAGAATACGGTAATGGTTATGGTGATTTCAATGATAATTTTTTAATATTCTGTTCTGTTGATTTAGTTTGCATTTCATCTTTAAACTTTAATGTATTAAAAAATAGAATAAACAAAGTTTTTTCCACGGAATTGATCATGTACTACTTGACAATAAAATCTACTTATACTGTTAGGTATCCCACTAAAAATCGATAATTTTCAAAATAATCTTAATAAACAAACTCATTATTTGGTAGTGTACCAGTTCTTCACACCTATACTCAATCGTGCATAGTTGAGACCATTTGTGCCCTTCTAATTAATAGGTGTGTTCTACGAATCACATAAACTATTATTCCAATTTTTTAAGTTTACCACACACAAATGAAAAAAATATTTTTATAAGTAATCATTATTTATAAATCGTTTCTATGCAGTTTTTTACTTTGAAATGTAATTCATTTATTCTTTTGACTTCGTACAGTATTCTTCTACATGTTGATATGTTTTGCATGGTACTACATATAAGGGGAATATATGTTTACAAAATTTTTTTAAACATAAATCTGTCTTGAACCACCCTTCTTGAACACTACAATTGTAAATCTTTTTTATCTTTCATTTATTTAATAACTAATTAATTTTAATCAATAATTCAAAAATTCTATAAATTTTAATTTTAATAAAATTTAAGTTCAAATAATGAATAAAATATACACTAGACTTGCATGTTGGTGGCGATAGGAGAAAGTGTGCAGTGACAGTTGGTGTGAACTTTTTGCGGATTTTGTGTGGGAGGTGTGAGTAGAGTGTGAGGGTGGAAACCTAAAAGGTAAGTAGAGTTGTGAGGGGTGTATTGTGGAGTTAAAAAGAAATTTTAATTTTATTTGGGGAAAGGGGGCTAAAGTTTGACTAATTAGGGTAAGTGAGGTTAGGTTAGCAAGGGAGCTGGGTAGTTTTGTGGCCAGGAGTTTGGTTTTTCATTGATGGTAAGCGTGATTCTAGTAGTGCTGGGGGATGTTATTGGAGAGAAAAGGGTGTCCTTAATAGCTGTGAGGGAGAAAATGGTGCAAAGAAAAGCAAAATTTGGGACATGGACAGGTCACAGTTGCCGACGGAAAAGCGGGAGGTGGGGCAGCGAGAGTACTGGCAGTGTATGTCGTGAACTCGAAGGGGACGAGATTTCCAGCAGGTCACGACGGCCAGCTGAGCGCAGTCCGGTTTTGCGTGGCGCGTCACAGAGAGGGAAAGAGTGGAAGGAAATGCCAAAGAAAGGGAAAGAGTGTCTAGCGCTAGTAAAGGTGGCATCTCTTGACGAGGAAAAGAGACAGCAGAGATAGTCCGGAGAAAAGCGCGCTAGAGATTCCCTTTAAAAAGAGCGTTGCGTGACACTTAGGTCACGGCCCTAAAAATGGAGGGGCAGGCAGAGAAGAAGGCTCTCTGGGTGCTGAAAGGCGAAGTCAAAGATTTGAGGGAGAACGTAAGAGGACGATGATGCAGATGGAAGGTATGAAGGAGGATCTGATATGAGAGATGGGAAAAGGAGGTAAAAGAGCTAAGTAGAAGGATTGCAGAGAGAAGTGGCGTCGGTAAAGAAGGAAAAAGATGATAAAATGAAGCAGATGGAAGAAGAGATTAAGGAGTAGAAGGAAAGAGCAGAACAAACGCTTAAGAAGCTAGAGGGCATGAAAGAAGAGAAAATTGGAGAGCGTGGAAATGAAAAGGAGGAGAGAGCGGATAGAAAAAGGATAAGGGAAATGCAGTATAGGATGGAGAAAAGAGAAAAGGCAGATAGGAGAAATAATATTGTAATAAGAGAATTAAAGTTAAAGAGTGGGGAAGAAAGGAAGAGGGTAGAAGCGCAGCTACAGAGCATAGGGTGGGTGAAAGGCACGATAGGGAAATCTAAGATAAACAGGAGAAAGGAGAATAAAGTGTCGGTTGTGTAATTGGAGAGCTGGGAAGAAAAATTGAGGGTGATGCGTAAGAAAAATAGGATGAAGGACAAGAAGGTTTTTATCATTTAAGACTTGACGAGGAAGAAAAGGGATGTGCAGAGAATGCTAGGTCACGGAGCTAGGAAGCAGAGTTTTTAAGGAAGTGCAGGGAAATCTGTTTCGTGGGAAGTAGGGGGTAGGAGTAATGCAGGGCGGAGAAGTGTTAAAGGTGCTGTAGTGTAACGTAACAGGGTTGAAGATAAAAGATAAGGATTTCTGGAGGTATATTCAGGAATTTAATGTGGTCGGATTGATAGAAAGACGTAGGTGCAGAGAAAGGAATAGGATAGTGTAAGCCAAAGTTGCCAAGGGGGTATAGGTGGAGGGTGGATAGATGGTGACGAAAGTCAAGGCGGGGAAAAATGGTTGTTAGGGGAGAGGGTCTCATGGACGAGAGAAGCAATAGAGAAATATCAGGAGTACTTGGCAAACGTAAGATTTAAGGAAAAGTCGGTGGAAGAGACATGGGTGGATCTAAAAGATAAATTAAAAGAGCATGTGCAAAAGAAGGAATTTAGAAAGAAGAAGAAAGGAATGGACGATAATTATTAGGTTTAGAAAACGTAGGGTGGGGATAAGTGAGAAGATAGGGGGTGACAAATGGAAAGAATTTTTTAAATATTCATTTCAGGAATCAGACACGCCGAAGAGAGATATGGGGATTAGAAGTATAAGGTACGTAGATGGAGAGGAGCTGAATGACGAGGAGATAGAGAGGCACGTAAGCAAGTTAAAAAGGTCTAAAGCAGCATAGCTGCTTTAGTATTAGAATACTAATACTAATATAAAAAGGGGACAGGCAGAGACAGGAAAATTATGGAGGAATTACGCTAATGAATACGGCGTAGAAAATATACGCGATGGTGCTGGCAGATAGGCTGCGAAGGATTGTTGAGAGGAAAGGCATACTGCTGAAGACGCAGGCGTGTTTATAGGAGGAAAGGAGTACCATTTATAATATTTACGTTTCGCAGAACGTGGTGGATAGGAAACTAGTCAAAAAGGGTGCCAAAGTGTACGCGTTTTTTAATATATATATAATATATAAAAGATAAAATATATAATAAATAAAAAATAAAAATTCGTATTGTATTATCTTAGTGCTTTATCATTATTGAAAAAATACTATTAGAAACTAAATTACAATAAGCCAACATTACTGTTGAAACAGTTTAATCACATGCGCCGATAGTACCACAACAAAATTTCCAGACAAAAGTATTTCACCGAACGAACGTCTTGTACGAACAGGTTCGGAACAAGCGTCTTTTTCGACTAAAGTCCGAATCATCACCTTCTACAAGCAGATTCGGAACGAACATCTTATGCACCTCAGGCGGCGATATATTATGCATATTATGAATAGTACTTCAGTTCTGATTTTAGATAATGTTGAATTAAATTAACGGATTAATTGTAAAGAATCCTCGTTTTCAACTGCTATGCTGAAGCATCGATCTATTATTCGGTGTAAGCCTACTGGACAATCATTAATTTCATCTAAAGTCACCTTGCTAACAAGGCCACTTGCTTCTTTCCATGCTTACTATACAATCCACTAAAAATGCCGTCAATACCCAATATTGCAACAACGTCACCATTAGATGCTGTTAATACAATTTTTTGTAGGGTCGGTAGTCGCGCATAAGCACCTGGTCCTAATTTCAGTACAATTGGTAAATCGGGATGAAAAGTGTATTTTCAAAATCCAAGTCACGAATTCTGGCAAGAAGTGTCCAGGCAGAAGGAGACTTGACAGGAGAAGATCTAGCAGAATCATGCCTGGCAGGATCCAGCCTGGCAGTGGAAGATCTAGACCTAGCACGTAGACCGGGCTCGGATTCCGTAGGGTACGGAGGTCTGTGTAAAAAAGAATAGAAAGGTTGGTAACGATCCGGGCGAGGAGTATCAATGGATTGTGAACTCAATTCTGTAAGAAGAAATAGAAGATTTTTGTAATTACACATTCCTATGTTGGGGCATAATGAACCCCTGTTGCGACAATTGTTTAGAACGAGACATTCCAAATTGTATACAATTTCAATTAGGGTACACAGAGATTGAATTATCAGGAAATGAATAATATTTTCCATTTATCTTCTGCATTTTACTGACATTAATCATGGATCTTACATATGAGTTAAACCGCGACAAACGTCTTAAATACGTATTTTAGTTGATTGCTTTTTTATTTGCGGCATTTTTTATTAAAAGTTTATTAAACTATTTTTGTGAGCTCTACTGTAAGTGGAGAAAATTAATGTTTTCTAATAAGGCGCTGCGCCTTTCCATGCCAAAGTGTGATACTGACGAGTATTGTTGAGAGTGATTGCTAGATCAAAACGCGTTTTCAATTTTTTCGCATGCGTGTCGTGTTCATCTTAAAGCAAAAGTCAAAATAAATATTTTTGAAAAATCCGAGCGCCCATTCAAAAAAATTTTTGGAAATATTTATAAAATTACGGTTCACGCGTTGCGTCACGGTGACGAAAAAATTCCATTCCGCCCGAATCCCAAAATCCTTCTCATAAAATGCCAAATTTATGAAGTTAAATTTGTCTTTGTATTGTGCACCTGAGAGAGATTCTGTTTTCTGAATTTTCTGAAATAATTATATAGTTTAGGTGCATATTTTCTCCATTTGATGGGATTGCATCGCATTTTGCACGTGGAACGTGTAGTTTTCAGCATAGTCTAATGTTATTATGAATTCGACTTCTCCTGTATTTTTATTCTTTTTGTAGAAAAAATTCGTTTGAGCTTATGCAAGAAACTTACGTTTTTCAAAATGCTCAAAATCTATTTTTAAGTTCTTGATAAATTCTTCATCCTTCTCCGTCATTTCCGAAATATCAGCTCTATACAAAAAATTTTTGATTAAATCTAAATTCGAAAAATAAAATCAAAAGATATAAAAATTAATTATTACCTGTCAGTATTTGTCCATTGGCTGTAAGTGATTTCTGTAAGATTATTTTCTTGAAGAAGGAGTTCAACTTTTTAAAAAGTTTTGTAATTGCAGGACTGTTTTTACAAGGTAAGAAGAAACAATTTGATGATGGAGCCATGAAAACTGAATTTTTTAACAAATCCATACTAGTTTTTGTAAATTCAATGCCCTTTTTTTAAATTTTTGTTTCAGTCCATAAATTTTCATTTCCATATTTTAGTGAATTTTACAAGCACACACGTTGTGAGTTCCGTTAGGACGGGTTAAAATTTTTCATTGGGCCTTAAATCATGGAATTAAGTTATCTTTATTTGAATCGTACATATCATTGAGATTAAACAGCAAAAGTCTTGTTTGTCCTTTAAGTTTGTGACCAGTTTTAACAACGGTAACGTAATCCTTTATGTCCGGCATCACCCTCAGTGACTGTCTGCAATAAAAAGAATTCTTCAACGATTTGAACAGTATTGACGGAAACTCTTTTCCCAATTTTTGGCGACGGTCCGGCTGCATAACAGAATTATTTCGCAATTCAAATGCAGGCGAATCTAGACGACCTGAAACTCTTCGCAAGTTGGGGCAACATTCCATTCCATAGGGATAATCGTTGATATTTTGATTTTTTCGGGTATAGATTTCGGGGCATCTATGGAAGCATTTGTATTTTTAACGAAAGATGAATCCAAAGATATTTCGTTGTCTATATAATTTTCACTCATTTGTCTTGAAGAGCTGACTGCAGCAACGATTCTCTGATTATTTTCGGCCGAAAAATTTGCTGAAAGATTTTTTTTTCAAAGGTTGTTTGTCAAGTTGACGTAAAAATGTATTTACTTTCTCCGTTTTCAAAGTATTTTCAACTTTCATTTCATTTACTTCATTTTGAAAAGAATTGTTGATTGATTTTATTAATTTAAATTGCGTCCGAAAACACAAAAATAATCGCAATTGTTTAATATATTGTTAATAAAAAATGCGTTTAAAAAATCAATCAAGCAACTAAAATATGTATTTCAAACTACAAAGGCTTTGCAAGAAGTTCCCAAAATATAACCGGATTATCTCAAGTGTGCTCCGGAATATGATTTTTTTTTTAAACTAGCTTAAATATATAAGTAGCAATGAAAAAACTAAAATCATGTACGACAAGGTTTTTTTATCGTTAACTAAAGTGCAAAATCGTTACAATTAATGTTCTGTATCCTGCATTCTTATTTATTTAAAATCTTTACACTGAATGCAAACATGCACAACGTGGTCTCCACATAAACTTGGAGTGCAAAGTCATTACAATCATGCATATAATAATTCATAAGAAAATGAAACTCCTAAAAACATTCGTCTATCTATCCAAATTATAACGAATTTGGACAGTTTAGTGAACGAAAGTTTGCAATTCACGTAGGAGAATCCGTTGTGAGTCAAAAGAGACCTGGTACCGGCGTGACGCAATTTTTAACAATTATTCCTAATTTTTAAAAATATAACATAGACTTTTTATATTTTGCTATAAATTAGGCTTCCATTGACACCTGTGATTTTACATTTACTCTACAGATGTAATGCCCTAAGTTTGAAATAAATTTATACTTATTTGCCGCATCATATACGGTCTGCAATATTCTTAATTCTTATTTATTAGCCTCATTGTTGCCAGGGGTACATTGTACGCGCTTGAAAAATTGTATTTTTATCAAAAAGTTAAAATTCGAAACAGTTACAAATTGTATTACAATATTTTTTCTGAATGTAGGAAAATACATGCGTTTTATTCAGCACTTTCAGTTCTTGTCTCATAATTTTTTTATTCAGAGTATCTGTTTCTGAAGAAAAATCACCATCTGCATAAATAGTCCGGATGAGGTTTCTCTTGTTTGTGGAGATTTTTTTTTTAAAGAAACAGGAAGATTTTTACAGATCATTGCAAAGCAATATATAACTCTTTCTATCCAAATGCTTTAACTGATTTTGATAAGACATGGATACGAATTACTTTGTGCGCTTATTGTTCGACATTTAGTAGTAAATACCAAAAGGGAGATAAAAAAAAGAAACGCTTTATTTTTCCTATGATTTCATATCCCTGGGTCGCTTCGGTTAGAATGCCAATTCTAGAAAAAAAATTTGAATCCTCAGTTAGCAGAAGAATAGAAGACAACAAATCCATGGAAGTGAATAAAGAAATTCCAGAACCTCATGCGTCTACAAATTGTGCAGATGGTGAATGTAATCTTGAAGAAGTCGATAACCAAAATAGAATTGTTTCTCAAACGTTCAACGAACAAGAACTTAATGATCTCGTAAAAGATTTAGGACTTTTAAAAGAAAACGCTGAGTTTCTCGCATCTAGACTAAAAGAAAAAGGACTTCTTATAAAAAGTACTAAGGTATCTTTTTATTGAAAAAGATACGAACGTTTTAGACGTTATTTTTTTCACACAGGCTCATTAATGTTCTGTAATGATATTGAAGTTTGATTTCTGAGTATGATTGCATCAATTACAATCCTGATGATTAACAGCTATTTTGTATTCATCCACACAAATTTTTACTGCAGTTTTATTGCACAATGGAAATTTGTATGCGTCTCTTTCGGTAGCTTATTCTAGAAGTTTAAGAAAGAGCTACAGCGATCATTAACTGCATTAACTGTTGCTTACTAAACTCAATTATGACGAGTATAACTGGCAAACATACGGTGACTTGAAGATCATAACAATTCTACTTGGTCAACAAAATGGATTGGTTAAATTTCCTTGTTTTTTGTGTGAATGGGATATTTGTCATCTTGCTAACCATTACATAAAAAGGTTTGGACAGCTCGTTAAACTTCAACACCAGATATGAAAAATGCCTTGCATGATCCATTAGTAAACACTACAAAGACATTTTTACCACCTTTGCGCATTAAACTTGGCTCATGAAGCAATTTATTAAACCAATTAAATTAAATAACACTGATGCTATTAATCATCTCTGTATCAAGTTCCTAAAACTATCTCAAGCAAAAATTGATGAGGGAGTTTGCGATGGACCTCAAATAAGCGCTCTTATAAATGATAAAGAGTTTCAAAGTAAAATGAAAACACTTGAACTCGCTGCTTAGACAGGTTTTGAAATTGTTGTATCAAAATTTTTGGGTAACTATAAGGATTCAGATTATAAAAAATATGTTGAGGACATGCTGATCGTATACAAAAATTTAGGATGTTTAATGAACTCAAAAATTCATTACCCTGATTTACATCTTGATACCAGGGTGCTTTGAATGAAAATACGAGTATGATGGCTGATTACTGCTGGAGCCTACAACGTGATACTAATATACCACCACTTAAACTGAAAAAGCAACCCCTCATGAGAGGTGTGCGGACTTTGAATAGTATCATAAAAATTAACTGAGCTGAATTCTCCAAATCCTATTCGCCAACAAACTCACAAACCCCCAACTCCAGAACCCAAATCCACAAATTTCAAACCAATTAATCCCAATTCCACAAACCCAACTGCCTCACATATTATAATACCAATTGAGAAGTTGGTATAATTTGTGGTTTTTGGGTTTGGGGTTTGTAGGTTTGTAGAAATGGAGCTTGTGTATTTGAAGCTTATGGGTTTGGAGCTTGTTGGTTTTGGGTTTGCGAGTTTGTTGATATGGAGCTTGTGGGTTTAAGGCTTGTTGGTCTTATTAATTCTGTATTATATATACATATGTAATTTATTATTATAAATTGATACAATAGTAATATAATAACGATGAAAATAATCATCTTTAGGAGTTTAAGGGTAAAATTTGCCATTTTTTGCAAATTCCA
>JAAAKG020138364.1:0-12651 GCA_010014905.2 Druon quercuslanigerum
GGCACCAGCTGACAAAAACATCATAGTCAAGGAGAATGAAAAGAAAGAGAGGTATAGAGGCCTTGTAAGGGAGTTGCGACGATTGTACCCGGAATATTCTGTTAAAGTAATTGTTCTTATCATCGGCGATCTTGGATGCGTGTGAAAAATAGGCTAAAACACTAGCGGGGAAAATACAGAAAGCGGTCGTCCTTGGGTCGCTCCATGTCGTGAGGGTGCAGGAGACTTTGGCCGGATCGTCGTATTGATTCCGTCACAGACTGTAACCACCTATCTCGCGGTCGTGAGACGTGGTTATGGCTAAAATTTTACCGCGATTTTGCTGGAATCGGGTGCAATTTTTCAGATTAGCATCCGATCCCGGCAAAATCCTGCGGTTGTCCTTATGAGAAAATTTTAATTATATATACATACATATCAGGATTTATTTCTTTTGATTAATAATTCTACTATATTTGGTTAAAAATCGAAGTATTTTGTTCAAAATTCAACTGTTTGATTAAAAACGCAACTGTTTTTAGCTGAAGCTTAATGTTTTTTGTGTGAAAAATGGATCATTCATTTGGTTGAAGATTCACCTTCGTATAAGTTGAAAAATCAAGTATTTGGTTAAAGATTCAACTTTTTAAATGGAAATTTGGCTCTTGCTTGAAACTTCAACTATTTAATTATAAACGGAACTTTGTTAAATTAATTTTGTATGGTTGAAAATTTACCTATTTACTTGAAAATACCTTTTTGGTTGAAAATTCATTTTTTCGGGTTTAAAAATCATCTTGTTTCACCTGTTCTGAGAGCATTTTGGGCTGTTCAGTCTGAAGTCACTATATAATTTACATTATATATTTTACCTTTCAGTTCTAAAAGCTTATTTCTTTTAAAAATGTATATAATAAATGAACTATTATTGGATAATTATTATTTGAGACATTTAAAAGCTAACCAGGAAAAATGTCAATTTTAATCTAGCCATTATTTTCGCCAGCAAACGGCTCATCTTCCTTTTTTTCATAAATTTTCACACTCGCGCAATAAAATAATTTAAAAGGGGGTTGAGTTGAGCATCTGTCTCCGATGCTTTTTAGAAAAATTCTTTTCGGAGCATATTCGTCGCCACTTCTTGTTCTGGAGAACGTTCTCACTTTACATCACTTAAGAACCCTTTCTCTTTGCTTTAAGAACAAGCATGACACTTTCGCTCGAGAACTGCGATAATACCAAAAAGGTACTTTTTCTCGCGAGTTATCAAGAAATCAGACGAGCTGAAAAGCTCCCGCGCTGGCGAGGCTTCGATTGTTCTACTGCTTAATAAACCAAAGATTTGTGTTCTCTTGTGTGTTTCAAGTAGGTGCCATGAACGATAATGGTGATTGTCGTGCTTCGTGAGTGCGAAACACTCAAAAGTAAGTAGCCGCAGCCACACGTTTGTAATGTGTACATACGTGGACTCTCGACATAGCTACGACGGTGTCTTCTCTTACCTGACTTCGCGTTCGCTGTAATTTATAAGTTCCGCGTGTTTTCACGTTTGCCGGCTCATTCCAAGTCGGCCTTGCCAGATCGCTGTAATAATCATCGAAGCGGCCAACCCTTTGCCTTTGACTCCCGCATATTTTTTCTTCTAAAAAGTCCAACATGTTTCCACCGTGCAGTATGTAAGAATGGAATTTCTTGCTTGAAGCTTGTTATATTTTTTATAAATACGGAATGCTGGGTTTAAAGTTCAAGAATCCGCAGTAGCGAAGAGGGAAAGCCTTGAAACAATCGTTTACTATTTTTGTTTAACTGCTAGCCATAGTGTTCCATAAATGGAACATTCTCAGCCAGTGGTGTAGTTTAAATGTTACAATTTCTTTGTCGGCATTTGTATTTCGATTTTGTGTCGTATACTTGGCTTGAGTTCTATTATCTCTGCTGCTGGGTCACTATTCTTTGGAGGGACTTGACACAATGGTAACAATACTTATAACCTAAATTTGGAAGTTTCTTGATTTTGTTAAAAGCTCGTCTTTCTGAAAACTCCACTCACGGACTGTATAGGGTCCAGAGTTGACTTCAAGCAAATATCTTCTTAGTGATGATATTAAATTTAGGTTTCGTTGCCAAAAAGTTGAGACATTTAAGTCTCGTCCGTTTTACCAATTACCTGCATTTAATAGGTTTTTTAAAATAATACTAGGATAGAGTACTCACACTGAAGTAGTTTTGAGCAAAGTTTCAAAATTTTAATGGATTGTATTTAGAAATGGGAGATTAAATATAACTCAAGACACAATCCGTTTCCAATCAGGCATGTTAAAGACTTGAAGGCGATATGTAATTTTCCGATTTGCGAAAAAATAAATTCTACGAAGTTTTGCGCATTTGAGTGTTGCTCTTTATTGTTAAAAAAACCAAATTCTGGTCATTGAGCTTCTATAGCTTTCGACCTGCTAGATATATTATCGTTGTTTCTGATTATAAAAGTGTTTATCATCTTCTTTTTAAATCCGTCGGTACGTTAAACGAATGTTTGAAAAATAACGAAATAGCGGCGGTTTTTCTGACAAAATTAAAATTATTTTCTTCTAGTTTTTATATTAAATGTTTACTTTCATTGGAAGATACGCGAAAATACTAAAATAAAAGTTTTCGCATTTTAAATAATTCTATGAATAATACCTCTGTTTCTGATTTGAGAGATCTTCCATCTTTTACGAGAAAAATGCATAAAGCTGATTAGATACCTTTCTTATATAATAGGTTGCTATTAAATTAATACGGGGAAAATAAAAAATTGGGGTATTCTAGAAAATCTTTTTAAATTTTTTCTTCAAATTTTGATAACCTGAATAAATATTTTCTGATAAACCAAACCTTTTTTATTTTTCAAAAAAAAAGGCTTCTAATGTCAGAAAAGCATTCTATTATACAATTTTATTGAAAAAAATCTCCAGGCCACAAAAGTTATTTATTCCTCATAAAACTCGCAAGCTCTCTTCCTATGAGAGTATAAATTTAAAAAACGCAGGTTTAAAAAAAATCAATTTAAAAAAAACATTTTTTAAGTAAAGCGCAAAATTAAAATGCTTCGTAGAAAAAATATTTTTTTTCTTCACATTTTTCAAATTTCGTCCCCGAGAGATTTTTCGACTTCAAGTGAAGAACCTGCCTATTTCGAAATGGATTCGGTTTCAAATTTCCACTCGGTAGCATGGACTCAAATACAAATCTACACACATTAATCGAAAAAAGGTTGACCAACAAATGTTGTGAATAAATGATACTTAAAAGAATTATATGTATTAAGTTGAAGCACCTAAGAATCATGAATAGAGATAATGATTTTATTTCAAAAGTTGCTTATTATAATTAAGCTTAAAATAATATCCCTGCAGTTTTATTGCAACATATAGTAACACTCATATTTTAAGATAGAGCTCGAAAATAATCTCCTAAACAAAGTAAAGAAACTAAAAAATGATTAATTTTATTCCTTTGTAAGTATTTACATAAGCAAAAGAATGTTAATTATTTGTAATGTTAACGAAAGTTTGTAGAACCGGAATCATATGATATTCAGTGATACATTTTTATTGATTCCTGATCAAATGAGTAGAGCATTGAAAATGCGGTCACACTACCAAACAAACTGCGGACAAGAAAATGATCAGACATCGATCTACAATATGTTATTTATTTTAAATATATCATTATTCTGCTTCTTAAAACCTAATTTTTATGGTGCCTGAATTTATTTAAAAGTAAAGTCCTCAGCTTTCAATAAAAAAACAACGAAATTTCGGGTTATCAGTTTTTAACTAAAACAATTTAAATGAACGTAATTTATTCAAAAATAGCATAAAACCAGTTTAGTTAATTTATCAAAGAGTAAATTTATTTCGAATCAGTCGGTTTTTTGAAATTCCATTTTATTAAATACAAAAATGCTGGGAATGAAAGGAAACATGCATTCCGGATTTAGATGGCTTTGAAACTCGATGGAAATAAACTAATTTCACGTCGTTCACTATGAGGGATACCGCATTCTTTTTATTTTTTATCTTGCCGAATCACGAATGGTTCGTGATGCAGTGTTTTTAACTTTTAGGAAGAAAAAAGAAAAGTTCTTAGTGAATTAGGAAGCAAATTTAAATATTTTTAGTATAAACGTTTAAAACCGTTCATGTATTTGGGTTTTTAATTTATAATATTTGAACAATTATTCTTATTTGGTTATGGTCTCGTCTTTTTCGCTGAAAAAACTGATTTTATATCTATACTCCTAAGATTTTATAGGGATTCGCGATCTTTTTTAATAGCCAACGATTGACGGAGATAATAAATAAAAAGTAAAAAAGTTGTAGTTTCTGTGGAGCCTTTGTGGCGAAACAGAATATTGATAAGTAGGTGTTAGACTGTTAGATGGTTAGAAAAATCATAAAATTGAAATATTGAATTAAAATTGATTTCTTTCCTCTGTTATTATAGGTTTATGTTTTGAAAAGGGTTTACTTTAGAATCCTTTCTATTAAAAGAATACAATTTCTATATAAAAACGAACCTGAATGCTGATTAACCCCATGTTTCCTCCTTAAACGGTAGATTCTGAATTCATGGATGAGTGAAAACTAAATTATATTTACTTCTCAAGTGAATAATTTGTTTCGTAAGAAACAAGAAGCGTGGAATTGAAAAAGTTGTGCAATCGAAACAGAATGAATTGAAGAGCTTCGTTCATTCAGATCAAAGATGCTTTATTTTCTTTGATTTAATGGATCCCTAAGTGATTTTTCATCTTCATAAGGAAATAAATTGATTCCTTTGAACTGAGAATAAATTTTCTGAAAATGATGTTAATAGTTTTCTCAGCACCATATAGCATAATTAATATTGATATTTCTTTTGTCATTTTAACAATATTATATTTATAAATGAATAAAAATATACCATTTTAAAGTGGCAAATCCTTTGGGTATGTGTAATTTGGAAATAATTAATATTCATTATATGGCTTGAATTGTATAGTTTCTTCTTAACAGTTTATACTTGTGATTATAAAGAAATGTATAATTATAGTGCGATTGCAACTCCAAGGTATCAGTACCGTTAGGAGGCAATCTGTTGGTCGATTAATTTACAAAGCGCGTAATCTCTAAATTAGCATGCACTGTGTCGTCAAAATTCAAGAAGCATTAATTATAACAGCAGACTTATAAATACTTCCGACCTACATCTGCTATCTCAGGAATGATCACGTTTAAAGGATGAATCAATGCATAGCTTTGAGAAAGTATATGAATTCTATCTACGAATAAATCAAATTGTTTTTTAAACAGAATGCAAACCTACTCGTTTAAAAAAATTGAATCATCTCTTTAATCAATGAACTGGTTTAAAGGTTAAACAAAGTAGCTGTCGAGCAGGGGTAACCTGGAAATGAGGGAAAGTCAGGGATTAAAAAAAAATCTCGCAGAAGTCAGGGATTTTCTATAAGGAGCACTTTAAGTATCTACTAAGGATCATAAAATTTTAAAAATGTATTTAAATCAGAAGCTGTTTTAGTCCGTTTATTATATATATTTTATGTTAAAAATGTTGCAAGAATAACATTTTCGTTTTCAAATATTCATGGTCAGGGATAAAAAAGGGAATTTTTACAATGAAGTTTTGCGGCCATCCCTGATAAAACATTCTAGTTAGTATCTTATTTGCCTTGTATTTTAATTTCTTTTTTTTACAGCTGCGTTTTCCTGAAGATTATATTTATAGTTAAAAACTTCATTATTCGGTTGAAAATTTAAATATTTTATTCAGAGTTTGTTTTTTGGTTTATATAGCTACTATTACATCAGTCATTGAATATTGAACTACTCTATTAAAAAATAATTTTTTTAAAATGAAGAATAGTACTTTTAAGTGAAAATCCGTCTTTTTAGTTGAAAGTTGAAGTATTTTTTTTAATTAATTTTTTAGACTGAAAATATAGCTGTTCCATTTTTGGTTGAAATTTGATCGTTTTTATTTGAAAATTCGCCTTTTTTGGTATGAAACTAATTTTCGTCCCTGAAAATTTCCTCTCTTGAGTTTAAAAATGCAACTGTTACGTTGAAAATTGCGTTTTTTGCTAATAATTCATATCTCCGGGTTGAAAATTCAACTACTTTACAAAAGCTTTTCCTTTGGCTTGAAAGTTGAACAATCGGGAAGAACTTGTTCATTCTTGACTATAAAATCTTTGTATGTTAAAAATTCGGGTTTTTTGTTTGAGAAATTCATCATTCTAGTTGTTAAATCGTCTCTTTGGTCTAACATTTGAATATTTTGTTGGGAAATTCGTTTATTTTGTTTTATTTTTTTACTGAATATAAACCTTTTATATTTTTGGTAGAAAATTAGTATTTTTGAATCGAAATTTAAACTATTTGAGGATGCATGTATTTTTATAAATATTCGCCTTTTAGTTTCAAAATTGATCTCTTTTTGTAGAAATTGCATCTTTTTTGTTGGAAAATCAAGTTTTACATTTTTTGTTTAATTTAAGTGTTTTATTAAAGATTCATATTAGAAAATAAGTTTTTCGGACACTCTGTTTAAATTCAATGTTTGAATTTTGAAATTTTGAAATTAAAATGTAATTTGAGTGCAAAGGGATAAAAGAAATACTGACGAATGTACGTAACGTGTATTTGGTATTCGCTATGTATACAGAGACCTGAGAAATTCATTTGAAATGTGAACTTTTGCGAGGGAAAATCATTAATTGGTCTCAAGTCTTCACACCGAGTACTTTGTTTTAATTGCAGGTCACATAGATTAGATAAGTTTCATGCGAATTTTAATCTTGATTTCATATTAAAGTTCGTTTGCCATGCGAAACCCCGGCGAGGAATTTCCCCTTATACAACTCACTTAACGTAGCTGAATCCTGCATTATTTCACTATAAGCACTCGGCTCCTAGTAGAGACATAGAACAAAAGTAGAACCCTATAAATTATTCTAATTCATGTAATCAGTTCGAAATTAATTTGAAGTCAGAGCCAAATAACGTATGTTCATTTCGTATAGAGTCTGCACTCCTTTCGCATGATTTCATTCCACATGCTCGCTTGCTTTTTATCAGTGCCAAGTGTTTCTCAACATATATTTTAATTACGCTGTAATTTCCTCGCGAAAGAATACCTGGAATTTCAAATTTATCAATCACGAATCTGTCTTTGAGAAATTTTGTATTAATTAATTCATTGTTTCTGATTTCCCTTTTTTGCTCTGATATTTTATTATCGTCACCCTCTATTTTTGTAGCTTTACTTCTTATTTTATCTCTTTGATTTTTACTTTGGCTTTGGAACTTGCGAGGGCGCAGACTCTTCTTCTTGGCTTCCTTCTTGTTCGTCCTTTTCAGCTCCTTTCGCGAATCTGAGGAGCACGCACCCAGCAATTTGACCGTTTAATCCCGCCTGCTGATTACGAGGTGGATACACCTTGCGTGTTTTCGCTGCGATGATTCGTGGTTGTTTCTATGCCGAAGGTCACTCCCAAGGTCGTCGCTTTGGTATGCAGAAATAGAAAGTAACGGGCGAGTCTCGAAAGTCACGGAACTCGCGGACATGCTTAGAAGGCGAGTTAAGATGCAAAAATCACTCAGAGAAAAGAGAGCATACCACCAGAATTTCCAAGTATATTGAAATTCGCAGCCGGATAGTCAGAGAATTAGTTGTTTTACTTCTAGTAGGTTAGGAGATATTTGAGAAATTCGGTGAAGAGAGGCAGAGACTCGGAGAGAGTGATATTTTTATTGTGTCTCTTCAATGTTTCATATGATCTTCTGAAAGATGGTTTTAGTGGTTAGTCAAATATATCTGATGGGTGTGAAATTTATTTTTGGTAAAATTTTCAGGCTGATGATAGAGAAATCTGTAGCTGTAAGACATGAAAGGCTAGCTAAACTGTTGGAAGTTTTAAGGATGTTTGTTACTCGAAAGGTGGTTAACCCATGAGTTATCACTATTGAATTTAGCTCTATATGTATTTCTAAATTTTCTTGAATTCTTTTGAAATCTTTTAGGGCATTTTAAAATATTCTAGGAAATTTTATAATAGATTTCAATAACTTAAAGGGATTTCAAATATTGTAGGGCATCTTTAAACAGTTTGAAGGGATTTCAAAAGACTTCAGAGGATTTGAAATATCTTAGGGCATTGATAAAAATATAAGGAATTTGTAATACTTTATTCAACAATTTGAATGAATTTTAAAGAATTAAAAAGATTTTAGGCGATTTTTGAAAATTTGAAGAAATTTTTAAGAGCTTTAAAAAGATTCAAAGGTTAATAAACATTTTAGTGTATTTTCAAGGTTTTCCAGTAATTTTGTAATAGATTTCAATAATTTTAAGGTATTCCAAAGTTTCAAAGGTTTTCAAAGGGCTTTGAAGTGTCTTAGGATATTTATCAAGTTTCCAAATTTTTTTGAAGATTTTAAACAAATTTCAAGGATTTTAATATCTAAGGATTTTAATGATTTTAAGGGATTTGAAAAGCTTTTAAGAGAGCTTTCATTAGTACGCAAAGGTTTTTTTTTATGTCTACCCCCCCCCCCCATCTCCTCAGCTCATAAAGATTTAAGTAATTAATGGATGCTCCCTTAGATACCTTAATAAATTTTCCAGGGTTTCATGAAATAACATCAGAGGGCCTCGCATAAAGTATGTGGCTTTCGTTTGATTTAACTCACACTCATTTATTTTATAATTTATGAAGTTAGGAGAAATTTCACGAGAGGATTATACCAATTATATCAATTACTTCATTTTAATTCATTTAGAATTCACCCTTAATTCTTAATAATTTACTCTTTAAAACTGAACCAGTGAAATTGTCACTGGTTGAATTAGTACTTTGCATTATCATTGGTGAACCAGTAATTTTCCATATTTGACTGGGTTAACCAGTAAGTGACTCAAATGAAAGAGCGCTACTGAATATACCAGTGACACCAAATGATAGATTCAATCTTTATATAGCGCTCCTCGTGGACGAGCCATGAACCTCCAGTCGTCTGGCACGCTCACGTCGCCGGTCAGGTCTTCGCATTTCTCGAGTGAAAAACTGAAAACAAACCTGATTGTTTACTTGTGCTTGTGTTATAAAAAATTGGCGTCTAGCTGCAATAAGCAGGGGATATAATATCCTTGACTTGAAAGTGAGAAGGCCCCTGGTCACTTAGATTTTACTTAGAGCGATGCGACATGTTGACATAACGACAGGCCTTCCCTCAATTATTAGGCGCAACATATTATACCCCATTATTTTGCAGCCCGACCTTCTTTTATTGCTGTGGGAGTAAAGTGCAGTTTTTAAAATATAATTTTTCAACTGTTTGCACAATAGTAATCAAGGATGAGTTTCATACCTAACCAGCTAACAGGCGACAAGACGTACGGCCAGCCGACTACTGGTACTAAAAAACCAGCGAACCTCACTGATTAAACCAGTGCAGGTATCCCACTGAGTGAGCCAGTGAATTCTCGCTGATTTTCAGTCACTCACATCTGGCTATTTCAACCAGTGATATTTCAGAGGAAATCAGTGAGATTTCACTGGTTAATTTTAAGAGAGTATAATTAATTCTTTTTAATTTGTTGAAATTCTCTTTTATGTTTTCATATTCACTTGAAATTTTCGAAATATTCTCAATTCTGCTCAAATCAATGGACTTGTTTGATTTTTTTTTAGTTTTTGTGAATTCTTTTGGATATAACTTGAAGGCTTATAACTCGAATTCTTTTGCATCCTTTTATATTTAGAAGCACATTATAAAGGATTATAATTTTGGTCTTTAAATATTACGATTACAGTATAGAATGTTGAGATCGGTATTATGAGATCGGTAGGGGAATCTCCTGTCTAAGGGTTTACCCCTTTTGCATTGACGCACCTTTATACACAATTATGGCCTTAAATCATTATTATTAGCGTAAAAAGTATACGTCAATCCAGGAGCCAAAGCATAACTGTGCTTATGAGTCAGATAGCCTCAAGGTTATCGTGGCACCGCTTAGTCTAACTACTATCTCTGGTTTACCGCCTCCCTTCTATGTAAGTACTTCCAGGGGATCCGATTCCGCACACGTATTATGCTTCGCGTATCGACCACAGACGCCATTTTCCGGTGCCATAGTCCGTCGCGACATCAAGTTCACTGCGCCCTGGTTGAGTCTACGGTTGAGAAGCTCCAGAGGGTTGCGATAGAAAATTTGCCCCTAACTTTTACTTCTCTCGTTTTTCAGTTTTCATTTTTCGCGAAAAGCACATACTCATCTTTTGCTCATTTAATTTTCGAACTTACAGAGAGATCCGACCGAATCGAACTCACGCTGCTTTGACACTTTAATTTTTTTTTTTGAAATGCGCAACTATTTTGCTTCTGTTTTTAGTAAATAGACACTAATGGTATTATTTTCTCGAATTACTCGCTAATGCAACTATTTATTCACTTTGCATATAAACGTATTTTCAATTTTCTTCTCTAGATTGGCTAAAATAACATATTCGCCATCTCAAAAATCGAAATATCAAAAGATTTGAAGGTGTATCTGCAAATTCCACGTTAGTTTAGCAAATTCCAAGGGACTTAAAAGATGGTTAACTGATTTCAGTGATTTGAAAGTACTTTAAAGAATTTCAAAGATTTTAGAGTTGTTTAAAAGAATCCAAGGGGTTCCAGAAACTTTAAAAGTTTTTAATCAGTTTAATCTCGTTCCAGGGGATTTGAAAGTTTTAAAAATTTTTGTATACTTTTCAAGAGATATAAAAAATTTACATATATTTACCGGATTTCAAAGTTTTTAAAGCAGTTTGTAGGAACTTTTCCAGATTCGCGTGATCTAATAGGATCACCAAAGACTTTAAAGATCTATTAAAATTTTTAAACAATGAAAAGATATTTAAAAGGTTATCAAAAGTGTCGAAGTATTTCAAGGGATATAAGAGAATTTCAAAAAATTTATATAGATATTTTTTGGGAGCAGTGAAATCGAATAAAATTTTAAGGGACTCTGTGGAATTTTATAGGGCCTTAGGATTTTAAAGATTTTAACATTTTTAAATAAATTTTGAAAGGTATTAAAGATTTCTTGATGTGTAGGATTTTAAAAGATTTTTGGGAATTTTAAGAATCTCAAATTTCTAGGAATTACATCAAGCTGTCCAAGAATTTCGTAGTATCCTAGAAAATGAGAAGAGTTTTTAAAATTTCTAAGGAATTTCAAATGACTTCGTAAGATTCAAAAGAATTTTTATTACGGCCTTTCAAAAAATTTCAAGGGATTTTAAAGAATTTTACAATATTTGAAATCCAGAATGAGAATGATTTCAAGTATCTTCATAAGATTTTTTGGGATTCTACGAGATTTCGGTGGATTTCAAAGAGTTCATGAATTTTTAAGGGATTTTGAAATATATGACAGATTTAACCTTTAGAGGACGGGGGTGATCGAAATATCGGCCACCCAATGCACATAAACTATTTGATGTTGTCTTCAGGCAAGATTTGAGGTGTTGAATGAGGGAAAAATAGTGAGAAAAAATCCCGAAGTCTTTTTGACCTTGATTATCGTCATTTCAAGGTGAACATTTTTTTTTCCTTTTTTGGACTCCAAGTTCGGTTTATACATTTTTCTAGATGCACTCAGTAGCCTCAGTACGGAAAACTGAGTAAAAAAGTCCTGGAAGCATCCTCGACCTTGGGAATTGCCATTTCAAGGTAAAATTCTTTTTTTTTTTGCTCCTTTGACCTCGAACTCGGTATATCCACATTGTATGACGCGCTAAATGCGAAAAAATCGTGTACTGCGTATCGTCAAACTCAGCGCATAAAAAAAACATGGGTATGCCAAATATAAGCTAAAATAGCATACAATTTTTTTTATATTGGCCTTTACGTTGCGGACGGGGATGGTCAAAATGTCGACCACCTGCCAAGTTGGGAACTCAAAATGAGTTATTCGTTGAAATTATACATAAATTTTGGGTCAAATGAAAACTCGATTTGAACCAAAATTTCCCCGTCCGCTAAATGTTAAACATGTTTTATGGGAACTTCAAATGATGTTAAAGGTTCAGCGGATTAAAAAAAATCCAAGGAATTTAACGAGATTTAAATTTTTTTATTAGTTTTTGAAGAATGTTGTAGGATTTCAGTAAATTTCAAAGGACTTTAAAAAGTTATCCAGGGAATCAATAATATTTGATAGATTTGAACGGGCTGTGACGAATTTCTAAAGAAGTATAGGGAATAAATAAAAGGAAATTTCGAGATATTAGATTTTCGTATTTTGGGCTGCTCTAACATCATAATATTAGTTTCATTCCGTATTAGATGCTTTCAATTTTGAATTTTTTTCGATTTCCGTTTGGCTGTATTTTCTGAGTATACATCTAGACGAGATTAAGGCTTTTAATTTGAAACTTGATACGTTTGAAAGATAAATTACGCTTATTTGCTATTATAACTAAGACTTGTCACTATAAGTGAGAAAACGTTAAAGTAAGCATGAAAGCTTCCACCATAATTAACGATAAGTACTGTGTGAATAATAATCAACTGTTATGTAGATACTTCGTCTTTTTGGTTTGCAAGTTCAAACATTTTTTTTGTATTCACTGAA
>JAAAKG020138365.1:0-12651 GCA_010014905.2 Druon quercuslanigerum
CTTGACTCCCTATTTTGCCCTCGTCGTGCATCTCGGAATTCTCTCTCGTCCTATAAAGTTGCATACGTCTGAAATGTTCCTCGGGGCGTCTCGTCGTTGGCGACCATCGGTAATTTTACATAATAACAAAAAAAAATACAGAAGGATCAATTATTAATTATACAAAATCCTTGTATTTACAGTCCCTAGTCGTAGAGTGCCGTGCAGTTCCCGAAGTGTACAAAAAATTCTTCAAAACATAATCAGAAGAATAAAAAAATAAATAATTGGGTTTTTATAAGTTGCAAAAATTTTGCAACGTCACAATTCATTGACTGAAAAATCTTTATATGTGGAAAATCCGTCTTTATATTTAAAAAATCTAATTTCTGGGTTGAACTACTGTGTTTATTTTGACGTTTTAGATTCGTTATTTGTATTAAAAATTATTCTGTTTGGTTGGAAATTAAATGATTTTGTTGAAAGTTTGATTTTTTGGTAGAAAAGGTTGAAATTTCAACTGCTTTGTGGAAATTTCGTCTTCCAGATTGAACATTTGTGTCTTTTGGTTGACAGTTGACCTATTTTCTTATTAATTTATTTCCTGGCTTGACAATTCATCATTTATTTGAAAATTCATTCATTTCGTTCAAAATTCGTCTATTTTGCTAAACATTTGATTATTTCATTGACAATTAAACTAAACCAGTTGAAAAAGCGATAAATCAGTCAAATTTCAACTAATTTTAATGAAAAGGGACCAAAAACCGAGTTTTTACCCCAAATTACTAAATTACCAAAAATGACCAAAAAAGCCTGTTTTGTTCATAAAATCAGATTTTGTAAGTCCATAGAAAATTTTGTATATAAAACATGTTACTTGGAAAACTTATTTTTCGTCCTATAAAACTTGTAAGACTGTGATTTTTTCGTAAAAAAACGATAGACACCCTGTTTATGTATTCTTCTTCCATTCAGTATTTTACCTATTATTTTCAATGAGCTTTCGATAAGCTTAGATCTCTTGATATCGGAACACAAAAGGTTATGCACATTACCAAAATCATGCACCTTTACTCTTCTGTTTGGCAAATCTACGTCTCACGTCGTTAAGATGGTTGCGGAATACTTAATCTTGAATTTCTTTACAACAAGATTGTTCTGGGTTTAGCACAAATACTTGCAAATGGACGGAACCCTTTTTTCAAAAGGCCAGGAAGCACCAAGAAGTAGGCAAAAGAACATTTCTGTACCAAACAACGGAGGAGGCTGCTGAAACACTCGGCCTTGACTTCAATATTAGGAGCGAGCAAGGTGCATTAATTCTTGTCTATCTAGAGTACTCAATGCTGAAAGCCCGGATTAGGGCTCGACAAGAGGATGCAGGGCAATTTCCCAGAAAATTGGATTGAAGTCGGTTACGCAGGTTTTCATTTTAGCATGTCAAGACGGTTTCATTTCCACTTTAGCATACCGTCGTCACATTTTGAGCCAAAACATTCCCGATGATAGTTGCGAATCAATTTGTCGTTTGTTTAAATTCCTGTCTTAACCCACCTAGGAGCAGGCGGGTTCGGATGATTTTTGTTACCTTCACGACGTAATTTGTAATGGGAAACTTTATTAGAGGAAAACTGTTAATTTTGTCTGAAGAGAAATGGTAATTTGGACTGAAAATCTATTAATTTGGTCTTAAAAAATGCTATAGATGTTACCATGATCGTGAGCAGTACCATGATTGTAAGTAGAGCACCTCCAATAATGCAGGAATCGGAATTGAACTATAGCGGCTTCTAGGTGATATGAAAGAAGTCTGGTTTCGCAGTATTAACGGGAAACTTCAGAAAAGGAGTTTTATTTTACTGTATTTTGATAATCAACGATTTTGTGATATTAATAGAGAAGTTTTTGTGCAATAAAAAAAGCTGTATGTTTCTGGAGGGAGAGAGAGAATTCGTAGTGACGTCAATGGCTTGCAGTAGAAAAAAACAGTGTAGGGGGATAGGGATGATGAGAAGGAAAAGGTCATGAGGCATCAAATATAAAAGGGATGTGTTTAGAGACGTTAAGGAGAATGGATAAGGGTAATATTTACCGAAAGCTCATTGTTGCTTATGAGAATGGTTCTAGTTATATTGTTAGAGTTTCTGGAAAAGAAAAACTGTTAAATGGAAGAATGGCGATTGCTATTATGGTTAATGCTAGGTCACCGCGTAGATTATAATTTTGTTCTATGTTATAATGCGGTTCTTATGTGTTTTAGAAAAAGAAGTGCAAGTAAAAGCAGAGAAAGGGCAAGTGAGGTTAGGGGCTAGTTCACTGAAAATATTAGGAAGATATTGAGTCAATAAATTCAATAAGTATGAGTTTGGATATTTGAAGTAGGATACGTGATCACGTGACTTTCATTTCATTCCATATTAAGAATGTTTAAAAGGAATTTAGAATATCCGAATGTTATTAGGAGCAATTTGCATTGGAATATGCAAACTCTTACGGAGGTATTAATTAAGAAGAAGAAAAGATCTCTATTTAAAAAAAAATGTTTGTAAAAGATTTGATATTTTTCTTTCAATGATCAAACATACTATAAAATATATATAAATTGAATTCTGAGTCAAAAGACCCGAAACACTGGAAAAAGTTTTAGGAAGAAATTATAGCATTTAAAAATTCGTACAAAATTTCAAAACATTATTTTTTGGCAGAACTTGTCGTTTTTGTGTTGTTTATGGAAAATACTATGAAGAAAATCGAAAATTCAAATTTAAACCAATCGATGGAAAATGTGGGAAAAAGTCCCAACAAGAAGTTACAGTTTTTAAATAGGTCTAAAAAAATGTCTTCGAACTACTTTTTTATAGCACTTTTGATTTTGGTTTTATTTTTCAAAATACAAAAAAAAGTTTTTGGGTAGATCATTTTCGAATGATACTTGTCATTTTCATTTTTTTATCTAAAATACTACTGAAAAAACTAAACATTCAAATGTTGAGGCAAACCGCGCGTGCATGTGTTTATTCTATTTCTTTTATGAGTTTGAGGGCCTCTGCTTCCTTTTTAGTACTTTACAAACCACTGATAGTATATCTTCAGGATACTGCCTAAATAGTACTTTATAATTATAACCCTTCTCTGTATCCATACTTTCCGTTCGAGCATCCACTCCCGCTTTCTCCCACTCTATGTGAAGTTCTCTTTAATTCTTCCACTCCATCCCCTTAGCGCCCTTTTCTTCTTCATAATTTATCTCTTCTCCTCGCTTCCTACTTTAGCTGTGAGAACACTCGCCTTTTCTTCTATGGTTTCCCTGAACACTATTACTGCTTCCACCTCACCTGATCCCCAATGTCGTTCATCAACTTCTCTACATTTTTCCCCCCAAAACGCTTTGCAGTTTTATTCCTTTAATTATTCTGTTTCCCTTTCCTTTAGCTTTCTCTTTTCCCTCTATTTTTAATTTTATTTCATTAAATCGTATGCACATAATTTTATTTTCCACCCGCGATTCGTATGGGCCCGCTTTACTCTTTTTTCTACTCCCACCTCCACCTTAATTTTACTGAATCACTCTCATTCTGTGTTTTCTCCCTGTACTCTTTATTGCTTCCATACCTTTTCTTTTTCAGCCTTCCAAATTATATTCGATTCATCCAATTTTTCTTTTACTTTTTTCCCTCCCTCACTGACTTCTATAGCCTACATCCTCACTCTATCTAACCCTTTGCATGCTTCTTTTCTGAAACCTTAAATTGAATTTCTCAAGACCTTCTAACTGCTTTGTCCTTATCCCCTTCCTCGTCCAACAGATGTTTTAACCTTTTATTAACCTCCGAATTCTCCCTTTCGCTACTCATGGTGGCTGGCTGTCATCGCTTTAAAAAAATTTGCATTTATACTCTGCAAAATATTCGCTCTCTTTAATACTTTGAAGATAAGTGGGCTTGTCTTGCATACCTCCACTGTCTGCTACCCCCCCCCCCCACACACACTTCTAGCTGTTTCAAGAAATAGTTAAGCTGCCTAGCCCTGGGTCCACTTTACCCCAAACCACTTTACCCCAAACTTATGCCTGTTTGCCCTAACCTTATACTACGTGTCCCCAAACTTGTGCAGCTTCTCCCCAGCCCAACATAATCATAATCGTAAAATACAAATGAACATTTGCTGTCGCGCGTGTGCAATTGAAAACTCGTATTGAATAACTGGACGAGTGCGTAAAACGCGTATTAGTATTGTCCAAACAGTTCAAGTCCTTACTTCAGGTCCATCAAGCTAGCACCTCCACAAACCTACAAAAACGAAATTCCCAACTTTCTTTATATTAAAATTTTGGCCTTTATTTGGCTTTTTTGGGCTCCACTACTTTTTATGAAAACTTAAATTTGGAGAAACATGTAAAGAAAAAAATCAAACACGTAAGAATTTTTTTGCTTTTTTGGCTGTAGAACGCACCAACAACCATTTTCAAAAAACCACCCCCTTGTGCAAAATAAAATTGAAAGACAAAAAATGCACAAGATTTTGGGCTTATTTTGGGTTCTCGAATGCACCTTACAAACATTCAGGTAAACCACCCCTATGTACAAAAACACCAACCCATTAGTAAACACTTAAACCTCGATGATGGTATTTTTGTAGAGCCCAAAAATCAGAGACTCCATGCGTACTGTAAATTTTAAAAAAATCAGAGACTCTAGTCTGACACTGTCATATTCCGAAAAACTTTATTTTTGGACCAAATCATGTTTGATTGTCAACAAGGGACTGTTTTCTAACGTTAAGTGCTGGAGACCAAAAATCGGTGCGGGTATTTTTGAACAGCCCAAAAATGAGAGACTTTAGTAACACTATAAAATTCAGAAAAAGATTATTTTTGGACAAGGTCGTTTGTGCTTAATAACAAGGGGCTGGTTTTTAACAATAAGTGTTGGAGACCAAAGTAGGAGTGGGTATTTTTGAAAAGCCCAAAAGTCAGAGACTCTAGTAACACTATAAAATTCATAAAAAGATTATTTTTGGACAAAGTCGTGATTGCTTGTTAATAAGGGGCTGGATTTAACGATAAGGGTTGGCGTCCAAAAATCAGAGTATATATTTTCGAATAGCCCAAAAATCAGAGACTCTATGGGCACTACAAAATTCTCCAAAAGATTATTTTTTGACGAAGTTATATCTGCGTGGTAGAGAGGGGTTGATTTTAGACGTTGAGGATTGAAGCCCAAAAATCAGAGTGGGTACTTTCGAGGAGCCCTAAAATCGGAGACTCTACTGATACTGGGAAATTCTCAAAAATATTATTTATTGACAAAGTCATATATACTTGATAGAGTTGGGATGATTCTATACATTAAGGGTTGAAGCCAAAAAATCGGAGTGGGGATTTTCAAAGAGGACAATAATCAAAGACTCCATTGAACTTGGAAAATTCTCAAAAAGATGATTTTTTGACAATGTCATATGTACGTGGTAGAGATGGGTTGACTTTAGACATTGAGGGTTAAAGCCTCGAAATCTTCGTTGATATTTTTAAAGATTCCAAAAACTAGAGACTCTCATGACACTAAAATTAAAAAAATATTATTTTTGGACAAGGTCATAATTGTGACTTTGTAAAAAAATAATCTTTTTGAGAATTTTCAAGTTTTCGATGAGTCTGTGACTTTTGTGCTCCACCAACATACCCACTCCAATTTTTGGGCTCTAACCATTAACGTCTAAAATCATGCCCTCTATATCACGTAGGTATGACTTTGTAAAAAAAATAATTTGTTTGAGAATTTCGTAGTGTCCATAGAGTCTCTGATTTTTGGGCTACTCGAAAAAACCCACTCGGATTTTTGGGCTCCAACCCTTATCTTTAAAAACCAGCCCCTTGTTAGCAAGCAAATACGACTTTGTCTAAAAATAATCTTTTTGGGAATTGTATAGTGTTACTAGAGTTTCTGATTTTCGGGTTTTTCAAAAACACCCACACCGCTTTTTCGTCTCCAACATTTAACGTTAAAAAACAGTCCCTTGTTTACAATCAAACATCAAACGTCTCTGATTTTTGGGCTCTTCAAAATTGCCATCATCGAGGATTATATTTTTACTAATGAGTTGGTGTTTTTTACATAGAGGTGGTTTTTCTGAATTTTGGTGTAGTGCATTCAAGAGCCCAAAATAAGCCCAAAATCGAGTGCATTTTTTGGGTTTTAAATTTTATTTTGCGCGAGGGGCTGTTTCTTGTTTAATTGGAGTAGTTTTCGATTTTTTTTCGTGCATTCGGGAGGCAAAAATTCTGGCTTTCTTGGTTTCTTCCTAATTTAAGTTTTTACATAGAAGTAGTTTTATTTTTAGTAGGGGTGGTTATAAGAATTTGGTTTTTGGTGCGTTCAAGGGCCAAAAAAAGCCCAAAATTCTGACGTATTTGATTTTTTTTAATTTTTATATAGTGGTGGTGCTGGCTTGATTCAACCCAGTACTTAAACTCGAAATTTGAATTTTTTGAGCATGTTACTTTATTTACCAAAAACAAAATCAACACCTACCTTCGGTACTGCATCTTCCGGACCTTAATATCCAAGAACAAATTTTTTTATAATTATGTTAAGCACCAGGCTTTCCGTAGTCACTCAAAACGTCAAAAATTAAGAATGCAAACATTCCACAGCAAACTTCAAAATGTAATAACTTAACAGCTCAAACTCAAATCTGAACACCCGTTAGATGTAGTATACAAGATTCAGTATAACAAATAACACATGGTTTATTAACCCTTCATACAAATCAGTTTTACTGGTGACATACAATCCTATTTGTCTAAGAGACAATCCTACCCTACTTTACAAAATAGATATTGCAAAATTAATAGTTCCACGACAGAAGATTCACCTATAACTAACTAATTATCCTAAACTAACTAATCTGCGATAGATAAGGCCCTTTCGGTTGATGCTACTCTACGACGCTTAACTAAACTCGCATTATAAAACTAAACAAAACTGACATAAAGTCTAATTATTTCTTTTCGAGAGGCGCAAATTTACGACCGGCAAAAAGGGCCCTCTGAATGCGAAACAAAATAAAGGAGTAACCATAGGGGTAAGAAAAACTTGGGGATTGGTCATATTCTACAGGGATTACCATATGGATGGACAAAAACTCAAAGGGGTAGTCATGCTGAATCAGAATAGTCGTATTAAAAAAAGGTAATTGAAAGGGGTAAACAAAATGGGGTAACTGAAAGTTCTAAAAATAACTCTAGGGCGTAGTTATGTTGAATGTTGTTAGCCACAGGCAATAGTCCAAGAGTATTAACAGTTTCAGGAAGGGGTTGTCAAAATAAAAGAAAGAGGGTAATCATAACTTTACAAAAAGGTAGCCATATACTTTAACCAATTAAAGAACAAGGGATGGTGATATTTCAATGAAATAAGAGGATGGTCAAATTAATAAGAGGGGATAGTAACATCTCAACAAGAGGGGAAACCATAATTGACAAAAGAAAGGTGATAGTTAAAATCCAACAAAAGAGATAGTAAAAATTTCACCAAATCTGCCAAATCTGTGATGATCGTGTCCTCAAAAATCCTTATAAATCCCTCGCAAGAGCAATAGCCCGACATTGGCAGCAAGAATAAACAATTTCTTTATGCTAATTGATAACACTCCAGCTTTGACTACGATGTATCGCCTCAGGAAGACCAACGGAAATGAGAACGATTCTCGGCGTGCTCTCGGCTCGATCCTCTTCTCGCCCTCTCCTTTTCATATCTCGGACGCTGATTTGCTGGAGTGGGTGCGACGGCAGGCAGTATGTTATAGCGGACTTCAGTGCCGACTACTATGGGTGCTAGCTATCCAAAGTTACACTCCGGTAATATCTATTCATTCATCAGCAAAAGATCTGCTCTGGTACCAGTAGTCCCAATAGTAAATAGTTCGGGATTGATCTAAAGAGCTTCCACTAGTCATGCTGGAGACATAAGAATAAAAACTTTTCAACAGAAGTTTTGTAAAGTTCCATGCCAGGTGGAGAAGTCGAATTTTGAATTTGTGAAATAATCTAGAATATTCCTCAAATCCAGTCGGGATCTCAAAAAAAGTCTTCTTGAGGGGCGACGTACTCGCCAAAGCGTTGGTTAGTAGTCCATGTTAGGGCGGGAGAATTTGAATGGCCTGAAGCTCCACATTTTGCCCTCGTCGTGTATCTCTGGTCCTTTTAATGTCCTCTATAGTTCCGGTTGTCCAAAATATCCCTCGAAGTATCTCGCAGTCGGCGACCAATCGTTGATTATATAACAAAAGCAAACAAAACAAAGCGAAATCAGCCCTTAAATATACAATTTTCTTAAAATTACAGTCGCTAGACGTGGATTACCGCGTAGTTCCCCACGCATCCTTATAAAAACCTTCGAAATATGATGAGAAAAACTATAAAATCAGTTGAATGAAATTTTGTGAGTTGCAAAAATTTTGCAACGTCGCAATATTCGTAGAAAGTAGTGGAGCCCAAGAATCGGCAATACAGCAAAAAAAAAATTATAATATAAAGAAATTTGAGAATTTCGTTTTTGGAGGTTTGTGGACGTGCTAGCTTGATAGACCTCCTTAGTTCGAACGTTGGGACAATACTTATACGCTTTTTACGCGATCACCCGGTTATTTGATACGGGACTGCAATTATGACCGCGTCAACTTTACCTAAAATTTCCGATGTGAAAACCTTGCAAATCATACATATTTTACATCAAGTATCGTTTGAACCAAGGAGACAAACGTCTTTATGTAACGCAGGCATTATTTACGTCTTTTGTTAGAGTCTTCTTAATTTTGAGAGTAGCCATTTACACAACAGGAGCGAAAACAGAAAATTACTATGTTCGCATTATGATGATCAGTCTAAATAATCCTAGAAGTATAATGGGCTAATATTTTATATTTTCCCAAGTACCCGCGTAGGAAATTGACACCTAAACACTCGTTCAGAAGAATCCAGGCTGGGTCGACTCGCATGGACGGCTTTGAACACTTATATTTTTGTAGTTATCCACCTATTTTTAGATGGCTCTACTGTAGAGTCAGAAGTGGGGGTAAAATTTTGTTCAAATGTGATCGCACCCGCTATTCTGATGTTTTGTGAGGTTATGTTATTGTCAACAAAAATCAGTGTCTCAAGTCGTGTAGTCACGTGTAGCGAAACAAAAACTTTATTTCTGAATAGCTGTATTCACTGATTTCAAAAGAATGTTAATTATAATATCTTTTTATTTCTCGCACATGGCATAAAATATTCCATATTGTACGAATGAAATCAATGATTTCATTCTTCTCTATTTTAGTATGAATAAAATTTCGTAAAAAAGTTACATTTCATATGTCATATATTTCTTCATTTAGTGAAAAATTAATGCAGAATTGTACAAATTTATCCCGAAAAATGTTGCAGGAAAGAGTATTTGCACATTTTTCGAGTTAAATTTGTATAATTTTGAATTCATTTGTTTATTTTCTGTAGTTTTAATTCGCACACACATTCAAATAAAATAAACACATACATGCACCAACACATAATTACATTTTAGTTCGCGATTTCCTTTTAGATAGTGCCACTATCAATGTAAGTGGTCAAAGCCTTCCATGCGAGTCAACTCAGGCTGGAAGAATCTAAGCTGACGTTTTCTCGATTGCTGGTGTCTCAGATAAGTAAAGTGGAATTTATTCCTCTAGAAAACTAAGTAATTATAAAAATAATTAAAATGTTTATAATGAACATTTTTATAAACCATTCTTCTTTTATTCCATACAATAATAAATATTTATTAATATTTGACCGAATATAACCATTTACATTTTTATAAACAAATTCAAAAGTTTGGGCCTTTCGCATAGAAAACAAATTTTTTGCACTGGAAATTATTTAAGCTGTTGGACGAATCACTGATAGTCCCACAAATATTTCAGAAGTTAACAATAACTATCATTATAAATAATTCTCGTGACAAAATATTCAAATTTAAGGTTTTATCACATTTTAATTTGCTTTAATCGCTAGAATAGCTACGGTTATTCCTAAAAAACGTATCTTTGATAATATTTAGTAAAATATAACAACTTACATTTTTATAAACAATTTCGATACACAAATTCCAAATATTGGCAGATTCATTTGGAAAAGTTGGGTTTTCAATCGCAATAGATTGAGAATGAATCATAATACTGCACGCTAAGATTCACTCAATAAAAAAACTTTTGACAATAATCTTTATTCCGAGCTTCAGCTGCTTCTTCGGAAAACTGTCCAATTGGAACGGGAAAAAAGACAATAATATCTAATGGACAGTTACAGGCATGTAGTAACATTGGTATAAACGTACATACAGTTGTGCAAAATTTCAGTTTTTCTGTACTTTCAGTGGAAAAATGGTTAATAAACAAATAGAGGAGACAAAATTTCGAAGCTTCAAGCTTTTTAGAATTTAATTAACAGTTTTGAACGAAAAAAGTGCATTTTCTCCCACTGTGCGGGGATTCGAAGTACCTTCATTGTAGAGTCTAAAAGAACGCAACTATACTAACGCATCGCTACACAACTTGATAAAAGGGCATATGCATAGGAAAACATAATTTTTAGTACTTATTTAATTTTCATTGCGTACTTTCAACGAGCTTCCAGTCGCACTCGATTACCCCAACGCAGACTATTTTGCGTACGCGCGAGCACCGACAGCGCTGAAAGTAAAACTATCACACATTTCTAACCGCTAAATTAATCTAAGTAATATTATCCAGATAACTTCTTTAATCCTTTTTTAACAACTTTCCCGCAAAAACTTTTAGCTTTCTCAAAATTCGCTTGAATCCTCAAGCGCTGGAAAGTACAACTGTCGAATTTTTACAAGGTTAAGAAACAAAATTATAATATTTTTTATATATAAATATCTAAACATTTAACATACGCCATTATCCTAAAAACAGCACAAAGCATAATCACTTAAATTTTATTACGAAATTCTCAAAATTGAGTCACTGACCGCAAGTTGATGTTCAAAAAATAATTAAATTTTGGTTTGGTGAAACATGTTTTTTATATTTATTTCGAAAACTAGACGAACTACAGAACTACGAATTTGCCGACGTTTCGTTAGCCCTGGAGAAGTGAACTACAATGCTCACGAAACGTCGGCAAAATTCGTAGTTGTGTACACAACTGGAAAACGAAATATCTTTTTTTATCACAATAAATTATCATCAAAGTATTAAATCTTTTACAAGAGCTACCATTTCTGTTATGAAGAAAAAAAAGTTGCGCAATTAAGTTTCCTATTTAAACAAATGTTTTAAAAATTAAAATTTGAAACATTTTTGACAATTTGTAAAATATAATTGTTCTACGAACAATTATTTTTTACCGTAGCATGATTTTGCTTGAAAAAATTATATTATAAAATTATTTTAACTAAAATTAATAATAACAAATAATTTACTTCAATTACTGAGCCAGAAAAAAAAACTAATTACACCGTTGGATTCCATGAAAAGAATATATAAAGTCCATGTAATGAAAATTTTGTTTCTCTAAATAATTCTGCATGTACAGTATAAAAAATCATTACGCGCTGCATGATTCAATTTCTATGTAGAAAGTGAATGGTATAATTTTCTTCTTTGAAAATTGAAGAATGTAATTTGAGATTAAACAAATTCAAAACAAAGTAATACAAAATACAAATTTGTGTTTAATACTTTTTTTAGTAAGATGGAACGTCTCTAAGTTGCACAGATGCAAACAATTTACTTTAATAAAACTAACGTATTTGCCAAATTATACCAAAAAACTATTCCTGACAAAATTTGAAGTCGGGCAAAACTTAATTTTAAAAGACAAATTAATTCAAGATTCTAAAATACTTTTTATAAATTGTTTTTCAAAAGTGATTATTTCGAATGGAATTTCTGATATAAAGAAGTAATTTTGTAACAAAATGTTTTCTTTGGGATGCAATGTTAAAGATCTGTTAATTTGTTTTGAACAGAAATGGTCGTATTATACTAATATCACGATTTAGATTTAGAAGGACGTAGAAATAGTTATTATTGCAACAAAATTTTAAACCCTTCGTGTAAGCAAGTAATTTTATCTTCACTAGAATAAGGCAGCATTAAATACAATGTTTCATTTGTTCCTCCGCTGCTGGTGAGTGTAGAGTCATTCATACTTCCCTCAACTTCCCGTTCGGTTGTGCTGTAACATTTTCGACACAGAAAAAATTCTACATCCCTCGGTTACTTAAAAATATTCAGCGAATCTTCGACCGTCCACTAGCCGCTTTTTACTGTCCCGTTTTTTACTTTTATCTTCGAAAATACACAGGCTACAATGCGCAGCTATATCAGTGAAAGCGATTTTAAGCAATAACGTATAGAATAGATACAACGCAAAATAACGGAAAAATACGTATCAATGACTCTCAACTCGACAGCAGCGGAGGATTAAATGAAGGGTCGTCTGAGATCACGATCGAAATACATATATAACGGTGGGGGTCGCTCCTTGTGCCGATATTTTGCGCATGCGTAAATCAAGCTAACTCCGTTGCAGTCACTCAGTCAAAGACATTATAAGCCTAGATGCGGCACGAGGCGTCAGAGTGGGGGAACGATATATATAGACAAAGGTTTTTCTGC
>JAAAKG020138366.1:0-12651 GCA_010014905.2 Druon quercuslanigerum
CAGTAGACAAACAAAATTAACATCTAAAATTAATAACTAAATATTCCCTGGTCAATAAACCTAAGATCAACAATTAATCTTTTTGTTTAAAAATTTTAGAACTAGGTTTTAAATTTAAATTACTTTCTTATAAATTAAGAAAATGCTTTTTTTCTTTAAAATTAAATTTTTTGATTAAATATTTTTTATTCGTCTTTTTTAATAGTAAATTAATCTTTTAAGTTAAAAATTCAAATTTTTGATTGAGAATTCTTTAATTTTATCAAAAATTTGCCCTATTTGGTAGTAAAAGTTAACCTTTTTGTTTAAAAATTCATCTTTCTTAGTTAAAAATTCAAATTTTTCGTTGAGAATCCTTAAATTTGAATGAAAATTCGTCTTTTTTGGTAAAAAATTAAATTATTTGTTTAAAAATTCCTCTTGTTTAGTTAAACATTCTTTTTTTTTTATTGAGAATTCTTCAATTTTGTTACATTCGACTGTTTAGTTTTAAATTCTTGAATTTCGATAAAAAATATTTTTTTTTCGAAAGAAAAGTAATCGTTTGCTTGAAAATTCAACTTTTTGGTAAAAATTCGTCCTTTTTGGTAGTCAGTTATTCTTTTTATTTAAAAATTCATCTTTTTTAGTTGAAAATTAATCTTTTTGGTAGCAAATTCTTTAATTGTGCTAAAAATTCGTTTTTTTTCAAAAAGAAAATTAATCTTTTTGTTTAAAAAATTAAAAAATAGGTTTTAATATTAAATTACTTTCTTAAAAATTAAGAAAATGCGTTTTTCTTCAAAATTAAATTTTTTGATTAAATATTTTTCATTCGTCATTTTTAGTAGTAATTTAATCTTTTTGTTTAAAAATTCGACTTTTTGGTTGAGAATTCTTTAATTTTATTAAAAATTTGCCCTATTTGGTAGTAAGTTAATCTTTTTGTTTAAAATTTCATCTTTCTTAGTTAAAAAATCAAATTTTTCGTTGAGAATTCTTAAATTTAAATGAAAGTTCATCTTTTTTTGGTAACAAATTAAATTATTTGTTTAAAAATTCATCTTGTTAAGTTAAAAAAAAAATTTTATTGAGAATTCTTAAATTTTATTGAATTTTCGACTTTTTAGTTTAAAATTCTTGAATTTCGATAAAAATTAGTTTTTTTCGAAAGAAAATTAATCGCTTGTTTAAAAACTCATCTTTTTTAGTTCAAAATTTAACTTTTTGGTAAAAAAAACTTTAATTGTGCTAAAAATTCGTTTTTTTATAAAAAATTAATCTTTTTGTTTAAAAATTTAACAACTAGGTTTTAAATTGAAATTACTTTCTTAAAAATTAAGAAAATGCTTTTTCCTTCAAAACTAAATTTTTTGATTAAATATTGTTGATTCGTCTTTTTTAGTAGTAACTTAATCTTTTTATTTAAAAATTCATATTTCTTAGTTAAAAACTCAAATTTTTGGTTGAGAATTCTTAAATTTGAATGAAAATTCATCTTTTTTGGCAACAAATTAAATTATTTGTTTAAAAATTCATCTTGTTTATTTAAAAATTCTTTTTTTTAATTGAGAATTCTTTAATTTTATTGGAAATTCGACTTTTTAGTTTAAAATTCTTGAATTTCGATAAAAATAGTTTTTTTTGAAAGAAAATTAATCGTTTGTTTAAAAAATCAACTTTTTGGTAAAATTCTTGAATTTTATGAAGTTTCGTCCTTTTTAGTAGTCAGTTAATCTTTTTGTTTAAAAATTCATCTTTTTTAGTTCAAAATTTAACTTTTTGGTAGAGAATTCTTGAAATGTGTTAAAAATCGTTTTTTTAAATAAAATTAATCTTTTTGTTTAAAAATTTAACAACTAGGTTTTAAATTGAAATTACTTTCTTAAAAATGAATAAAATGCTTTTTTCTTCAAAATTAAATTGTTTGATTAAATATTGTTAATTCGTCTTTTTTAGTAGTAAATTAATCTTTTTGTTAAAAAATTCATCTTCTTTAGTTAAAAATTCAACTTTGTGGTTAAGAGTTTTTAAATTTTATTATAAATTCGTGTTTTTTAGTAGTAAATTAATATTTTTCTTTAAAAATGCGCCTTTTTTAGTCAAAAACTCAACGTTTTGGTTGAAAATTCTTAAATTTGAATGAAAATTCGTCTTTTTTGGCAACAAATTAAATTATTTGTTTAAAAATTCATCTTGTTTATTTCAAAATTCTTTTTTTAATTGAGAATTCTTGAATTTCGATAAAAAATAGTTTTTTTTCTAAAGAAAATTAATCGTTTGTTTAAAAAATCAACTTTTTGGTGAAATTCTTGAATTTTATCAAATTTCGTTCTTTTTGGTAGTCAGCTAATCTTTTTGTTTAAAAATTCATCTTTTTTAGTTCAAAATTCAACTTTTTGGTAGAAAGTTCTTTAATTGTGCTAAAAATTCGTTTTTTTTAAAAGAAAATTAATCTATTTGTTTAAAAATTTAACGAGAAAAAAAACAACAAGTAGTAAATTAATCTTATTATTTAAAAGTTCATCTTCTTTAGTTAAAAATTCGAATTTTCTATTGAGAATTCTGGAATTTTATTAAAAATTCATCTTTTTTGACATAAAATTTAAAATTAACGAGCGTGTTAAAAATGACGTATAATTAAAAGAAAAATGTCCATTTAAATAATTACAAGGTTTTTAATGCAATCTTTGACAATTGAGTGAGATTTAAACAATATTTTTAGCATTTTTTAAAATTAAAACTACTCTTTTTCAATAAAAATACTTGATTATTATATTTTTCAGGAAGAAATAATATTTATTTTTAAAAAGTTTAATTGTTTTAATTCGGGAAATTTCAAATAATATTTCAGAATAAATTTTATGAATAATTCATCTTTTTTCATGTTAAATTAAACAATCATTTTAAATTTCCTCTTTTCTCGTCGAAAACTCAAATTTTTGGTAGAGAATTCTTGAATTGTGATAAAAATTCGTTTTTTTAAAAAGAAAATTATTCTTTTGGTTTAAATATTTAAAAACTATGTTTTAAATTGAAATTACTTTCTTTAAAATAAAGAAAATCTTCTTTTTTAATAGTAAATTAATCTTTTTATTTAAAAATTTATCTTCTTTAGTTAAAAATTCAACTTTTCGGCTGAGAATTCTTAAATTCTATTAAAAAAATTCATCACTTCTTAGTTAAAAATTAAAATTTTTTGTGGAGAATTCTTAAATTTGAATGAAAAGTCGTCTTTTTTGGTAACAAATTAAATTATTTGTTTAAAAATTCATCTTGTTTGGTTGAAAATTCTTTTTTTTCAATGAGAATTCTTGAATTTTATTCAAAATTTGACTTTTTAGTTTAAAATTCTTGAATTTCGACAAAAAATTAATTTTTTTTCGAGAGAAATCGTTTGTTTAAAAATTCAACTTTTTGATGAGATTCTTGAATTTTATAAAATTTCGTCCTTTTTGGTGATTAGTTAATCTTTTTCTTTAAAAATTCATCTTTTTTAGTTCAAAATTTAACTTTTTGGTAGACGATTCTTTAACTGTGCTAAAAATTCGTTTTTTAAAAGAAATTTAATCTGTTTGTTTAAAAATTTAACAACTAGGTTTTAAATTTAAATTAATTACATAAAAATTAAGAAAATGCATTTTTATTCAAAATGAAATTTTTTGATTAAATATTTTTGATTTGTCTTTTTTAGTAGTAAATTAATATTTTTATTTAAAAATTCATCTTCTTTAGTTCAAAATTCAACTTTTTGGCAGAGAATTCTTGAATTTTATAAAAAATTCATCTTTTTGCCCTAAACTTTAAAATTAAAGTGAATGTTAAAAATGAAGTATAATTAAAAGAAAAATGTCCATTTAAATAATTACAAGCTTTTTAATGCAATCTTTGACAATTGAGTGAGATTTAAACAATATTTTTAGCAGCTTTTAAAATTAAAACTACTCTTTTTCAATAAAAATACTTGATTATTGTATTTTTCAGGAAGAAATAATATTTATTTTTAAAAAGTTTAATTGTGTTAATTCGAGAAATTTCCAATAGAAAATTCTTTAATTGTGCTAAAAATTCGTTGTTTTTTTTTAAACTTAATCTTTTTGTTTAAAAATTTAACAACTAAGTTTTAAATTAAAATTACTTTCTTAAAAATTAGGAAAATGCTTTTTCCTTAAAAATAATTTTTTTTGATAGAATATTTTTGATTCAACTTTTTTAGTAGTAAATCAATCTTTTTGTTTAAAAATTCGACTTTTTGGTAGAGAATTCTTCAATTTTATTATAAATTCGTGTTTTTTAGTACCCAATTAAAATTTTTATTTAAAAATTCATCTTCTTTAATTTAAAATTCAACTTTGTGGTAAAGAGTTCTTAAATTTTATTATAAATTCGTGTTGTTTAGTAGTAAATTAATATTTTTTCTTTAAAAATTCACCTTTTTTAGTCAAAAACTCAACTTTTTGGTTGAGAATTCTTAAATTTGAATTAAAATTTATCTTTTTTGGTAACGAATTAAATTATTTGTTTAAAAATTCATCTTGCTTAGTTGAAAATTCTTTTTTTTTTTATTGAGAATTCTTAAATTTTATTGAAAATTCGACTTTTTAGTTTAAAATTCTTGAATTTCGATAAAAATTAGTTTTTTTCAAAAGAAAATTAATCGTTTGTTTAAAAATTCAGCTTTTTAGTTCAAAATTCAACTTTTTGGTAGAAAATTCTTGAAATGCGTTAAAAATTCCTTTTTTTAAAGAAAATTAATCTTTTTATTTAAAAATTCATCTTCTTTAGTTAGAAATTCAAATTTTCGTTTGATAATTCTTAAATTTTATTAAAAAATCATCCTTTTTGGTAATAAATTAAACAATCGTTTAAAATTTTCTCTTTTCTAGTCGAAAACTCAAATTTTTAGGTAGTGAATTCTTGAATTGTTTGAAAAATTCCTTTTTTTTTAAATAATCTTTCTGTTTAAAAATTTAAAAACTAGGTTTTAAATTAAAATTATTTTCTTAAAAACAAAGAAAATGCTTTTTTCTTCAAAATTAAATTTTTTGATTCGTCTTTCTTAGTAGTGTATTAATCTTTTTATATAAAAATTGATTTTTTTAGTTAAAAATTTAACTTTTTTGGTTGACAATTCTTGAATTTTATTAAAAATTCGACTTTTTGGTAGAGAACTCTTTAATTTTATTATAAATTCGTGTTTTTTAGTAGTAAATTAATATTTTCCTTAAAAATTTTGTTTTAAAACATCGTCTTTTTTGGTCATAAATTAAATTTAAATTACCGTCTTATAAATAAAATAATAAATTTTCTTTTCTTTCTTAAAAATTACACTTTTTGGTTCAGAATTTTGGAATTTTATTTATTAATCTAGTTTAGTTAAAAATTCAACTTTTGGGTGTTTTAATGATTTAAAATTTTTCTGCAAAAATTCATCATTTTTAGTTGAAAATTCAACTTTTTGAATGAGAATTCTTTAATTTGATTGAAAAGTCGACTTTTTGGTTAAGAATTCTTGAATTTTATTAAAAATTCATCCTTTTTGGTAGTAAGTTAATCTTTTTATATAAAAATTCATCTTTTTTAGTTAAAAATTTTACTTTTTTGGTTGACAAAACTTGAATTTAATTAAAAATTCGACTTTTTGGTTGATAATTCTTGAATTTTAATGAAAATTATATCGACAATTGAGTGAGAAACATTCATGGCGCATTTAATCATCCTTTATGGTGATAAGAGAATTGTTTCATTTACTGAGGAATATTTTTCATACCATGTCGCTTCATTTTATAATTCTTTCATTTATCACAAAGGAAACTGTTTCTTGTATATTTTTTTTATAAATGTCTCTTTCTAATATTTAAAATAAAGCTTTGAATTTTCGAAAAGATCGTCCAAGAATTTTGACTTGAAACTTGGCCTAGAGGTTCCTTTTGCATCCCAGCTGTAGTCTCAAAAGGATTCTAGGCGCAGCTTAAATAAATAAATAAAAGTTCAAGTCAAATTTTGTTTTAAAAAAATCTTTATTTATCTTTTTTCGGTTCATAATTCTACAATTTTAATATAAATTCGTATTTTTTATTAGTACATTAATCTTTTTATTTAAAAATTCAACTTTTTTTAGTTGAAAATTCAACTTTTTGGTCGAGAATTCGTGAATTTTATTGAAAATTCGTCCGTTTAGGTAGTGAGTTAATCTTTTTGTTTAAAAATTCAACTTTTTTAAATAGAAAATTCAACTTTTGGGATGAGAAATATTAAGGTTGTAAAATATTAATTTTTGAAGGAAAAACATTTTCTTCTCAGATCAATATTTTTCGACATTTTTGAAGAAAAGTAAAAACTGCTTTAATTTGTATTAATTTTCAGCGAACAAAAAGTAAAAAACGTTTTCATTTTTATTCATTTACACTAAACAATTTTTTAGGAGCTTTTAAGTGGGGTTCTAAAGGAAGCCTTAGGTCAAACATCAAGTCAATATTTTTGGATCACCTTTTTAAAAGTATAGCCCATTTTTAAATGAAAGAATCTGAAAAAAAGTAAAAAAAAAAGTTAATAACTTTATTTTTATTAATTTGCACTAAAAATTATGTTAGAAATTTCCAACTGGAAGCAAAAGGAGCCATTCTAAGTATCAAGTAAATATTTTTGGGCGATCTTTTCGAAAGTATACCCCATTTATAAAAAAAATCTGAATATTCATTTTGGGAATTTTTTTTTTTAAAGATTGATTTTAGGGGGAAATAATGTATTTCGGTGATTTTTTTCGAAATACATAATTTACAAATAAAAGTAAAAAAATATTAATAACTTTATTTTTTTTATTAATTTGCAAAAAAAATTGGGTTAAAATTTTTTAACTTGGATTCAAAAGGAACCCCTTAATCAAGAATCAAGTCAATATCCTTAAAAGAACATTCTTGAAGAAGTAAAAAATGTTTCATCTTTTATTAATTAGCACACAAAAAGGGAAAAATGTTTTAATTTGTCCCCCTAAAAAAAGTAAAAAATGTTTTCGTTTTTATTCATTTGAACCAACAATTTTTTTGGAACTTTCGACTGGGGTTCTAAAGGAACCCCAGAGTCAAGTAATTATTAAGTAATAATTAACATTTCCGGAAGCATATCCAAAGCTCTTATTAATTTGTTCTAATTTGAATAAAAGTAATCTGCCGTCATCCTAATTATTTTTTTATTATTTCGGTATTTTTCCAAAATAAAATTTTCCTAAATGCACTCATACATCATTTGGAAGTTTTAAAAAATGGTTATAAAAATAAAATTCCCAAACTGAAATGTATAGTTTTAACAAACAAAAAAATGTGTAAATTTAATATTAACCCCAAATTATGAATATTTTACTAGGATATAATAAACTTTTTTTAAATTTTAAAGCGAATCGATCAGCCGTTTAAAAATTGCCAACATTCACTTGTTTTCCCAATAATAAAATCAATAATTAATGTCCTGCAACATTTTTCCATAACAGAAAAAGTCATCCTCGAAAATTGAGACCCTACATTTGACCTTGAAAAATTCTGACTCTTTCGAAGATCCCTATTGTTTTCCATGTAAAATAACTTTCTGGAATCAACTGCCAAGGTGAATATTTGGATCCAGGATTCTCAGCAACATTTACCTCGGCTCAGAAGTGCACACAAGGCCCAGAGAGAGAGATAGAGATAGAGAGATAGAGAACCCACCAGTGGAATTACCGAGCAGATAACATAACGGAACCATCACTTTTGTGTATGTACCTTCAAGTATCACGGATTCCAGCCTACAACCAGGAATTAGAGTTTGCTGATTTTAAGCAATCATAAACTCCCTTTTTTTCAGAGTCGCTTGCACTGCTCCACGTTTTTGTGACGCATCGCGTCCCACGCTTGACAGGTCGATGGATCGATCGCGGAGAAAAGAAGGAAGTCGAGACCTGAATTGGAACAAGGGAGAACGAATAATAAAGTCTCTTTTCTCGTTGCTCGAGTTGAAAATAAGCCGTCTATTGAACGAGAAGAGCCTTCGCTTTCACGACTCATGCACACGACCGTCGCGCACTGCGTGTGATTCGAGACTGCGGAGACAGACTGCAGAGAGCGGTGGGGAAAACTGCCTTTTATTTTGACACAATGGACCGAGCACGTTGCACCAACTCTTTCTGGAGGAACGCCGATTGGTCCTGAAATGTGCGCGGGAAACTCCTGCGCAGCCGGTCAGGCAGGACCGGCAAGGGAAATTAACGAAAGGGTATTTTCTGGACCTCTTCTCGCTACAATTTTTAACCGATTAGCATTTTTTTTTTGCAAGTTAAAGCTAACTAAATTCTTCAGTGATCCCTCGAGGCCGATTTTAAAAGGAAAGACAGGGTTAAAATTTATTTTATTTTTGTTGTTGTGAATTTTAACATTTTTTGTAAAAATAATGTTTTTTATTTGGAATGACTTTTGAACTTTTTTCTTGAAAGTTCATATTTTCGGAAAATATTGTAAATTCTTTTTCAAAATTGTAGAAAATCGTTTCTTCTGCAAAATTTAAAAAGTTTTCTCAAAATCTTTCAGATTCTTCTTTCACTATTTTTGAAATCTTTCGAAATCTTTTTAAATAATGTATTAAAATTAATTTTTCAAAATAAAAAGTTATTTTAATTTTTCCTAGGAACCTGAAAAAATGACTTTCTATTTTAGTAAACTTTACAATATTCTTAAAAAATCTTTACAAGTTTTAATTATTCGTGAATCGTCTTCAAAGAAAAACTAAAAAAAAACTAAAAAAAAACTAAAAAAAATACTCAAAAAAAAAAAAAATAATAATTTATAAAACTAACTATATTGGAGAAAAATTCATGTAGTTTATTGAAAATTCGTCTTTTAAAAAAATTTAAATATTTTGCTCAAACCTCCTTTTTTGGTTCAAAATTATTCTTCCAACTGAAAATCGAACAATTTAATTTTTGATTGCAAATATTTTTTTTTTTTGAAAATTCATTTCTGGCGATAAAAATTCAACTGTTTAATTTATAATATAAAATTTTCTGTCCAAAAATTGTAATATTTGGTTTTAAACTTGTTTAAAAACTTTTTTCTTGAAAATTCATATTTTCGGATTAAATATTTAACAATATTCAATTATTTGATTAAAAATTTACCTAATTTATTTGAAAATTCGTCTTTTTAAAAAATTAAAATATTTTGTTCAAACATCCTTTTTTGGTTCAAAATTATTCTTCCAACTGAAAATCGAACAATTTAATTTTTGATTGCAAATATTTTTTCTTTGCAAATTCATTTCTTTCGATAAAAATGTAACTGTTTAATTTATAACATAAAATTTTTTACTTAAAAATTGTAATATTTGGTTTTAAACTTTTTTTAAAACTTTTTTCTTGAAAATTTATATTTTCGGATTAATAATTCAACAATATTCAATTATTTGATTAAAAATTTACATAATTTATTAAAAATTTCTCTTATTTAGTAGAAAAGTATTTGCTTTTGCTAAAAATTAAATATTTTTGGCTATTTTCTGTAAAATTCGTCTTTTATAAATAAATTCAACTGTTTTTTATTTAAACTAAAAATACCTTTTGTTTAAAATATTAACAGTTACATTTGTTGTTAAAAATATATATTTCCGATTATAAACTACTTTTTTGAATTATTTAATTTATTTGATTTAATTAATTAATTAAATTTATTTAGTTATTTATTTGATTGAAAATTAACTTTTTGTTGAAAATTCATATTTTCATTTATAAAAGCAAATTATTGTGTAAAAAACTATAATTTTTAATTGCAAATTTAAGAATTTGGTAAAAAATATAAATTTTCAACAACAAAATTAGTTTCGAACCAAATAGTTAAATTTTACTTTAAAAAATTTTAGTATGACAGTTGATCCGCGTATTATTGAATTTTTAAACTAATAAAGGTAAATTTTTAACAATAAATAAAATAGTTAAATTTTTAAATAGAAAAGATAATTTTTAATTATAAAAAAGGCTTTTCTACCAAATAATGGATATTTTGATTAAAAAAGACAATTTTATACCAAAAAAAGACAAATTTACAAGAAAATTCAAGAACTCTCAACCCAAAAGTTGAATTTTCAACTAAAGTGGATTAATTAAAAAAAAACAATTTAAAAAAAATAGATTAATTTAAGAAAAAGTTGAATTTTTACTTTAAAAAAGTAGCATTTTCGCCCAAAAATGGAATAGGTGACACCTAAAAATATTATTTTTTACGAAAAAAAGTTTAATTTTCAAACTTTGTTTTTAAGCCTTTAACTTTAACCAAAAAAGATGGATTTTCGAAAAAAAGTTAATTTTCTACTTAAAAAAAAGATTTTTTCACAAACTTCAAGAAATCTCATCCAAATGTTCAAAATTTTCAACTAAAGAAGAAGTTTTAAACAACAAGATTAATTTTTTACCGAAAAATACTAATTTTTCATAAATTTCAAGAATTTGTATTCAAAAAGTTTAATTTTCAACTAAAAAATAAAAAAAAAGATTAATTTACTACCAAATAAACGATTTTATAAAAAAAACAAGAATTCTGAAACAAAAAAGTTAATTTTAAACTATAAAAGACGTTTTAACCGGAAAGAGTAATTTATCACCAAAAAATAAGAATTTTTAATCAAATTCAAGAGATCTCAATCCAAAAATAAATGTTTCAAATAAAAAAAAAATGTAAACAGAAAGATTAACAATTATTAATGATAGATTTTTTCCAGGAAAACGTTCTCTACAACTCTACAGTTTCCAGTTTTGAAAGTTTCGGCAAAAATAATCTGTCATTTATTAAAATGAAATCATTTTTCAAAAATTGGTAAGAAACGTTTGTTATAAAAAATTAATTTACTTCACATGTTTTCAAATCCAACTCATGTTCACCCGAAACGAGAATTCGAGTTGAAAAATTGGGAAATTAACTGAGAAACAGTAAGAAACGTCTATGTGGTCCAAATTTTTTATAATTATGAAAAAAGCAAAAAAAAAATTTGTTAAGTATAAAAAAAAACTTTTTTATCATTACGAAAATTTAGGACCAAGCAAACGTTTCTCAGTGCTTCTTGTATAGTTTCCCAAATTTTCAACTCGATATCGCGTTTCGGGTAAACGTAAATTGGTTTTGAAAAAAATGTACAACAAAATTTTGAGGTTGCACCATGGCCTTAATATGGCAATAATTCTTGAAAAGTCGGATTTCATATTTCATCATTATTAAGAATTTTAAATTACGTTACTGCAAATCGCTATTACCAACCGAAACCTTCATTAATTCTCAAGTGATATCACTTATCCATTGAATCGAAAATAAACTTTAAATTTATTCAGAACATCTAAATTACCAAAACAAACATCTGCAAGATCACGAATCTTTTTTTTTTAGAAACTCTAATTTTCTTATGTTCTCAGCGCCATCTGGTGTCGGCAAATTGAAAGAAAACACTAAATAACGTATTTTCGTCTGCTCTCCAGATTCCAAGGAAATTTTGACAGTTACGAAAAAATATTTATGTTAAGTCCGAGAGCATTGCGTCTATTAATATATAGTCTTGGTGTCCTTTTATTGATTTCGTTGAAACTTGTCATCGTTGACACCCTTGGAATGTCGACTTTGGTGGCCTTGGATTTCGAAGTCTATGGAAGAGTCCAGGGTAAGTTTTGCAAAATTTAGATTTTCTAAATTTTTCTCTCGATTTTCAGGTGAATTGAATGTAATTTTTGATTTCTATTTTTTAGGCGTTTGCTTCAGAAAGGTGAGTAAATCATTTTAATCATTAAAGGAATGCAACTCACGTTTTCCAACGTTTGTCAACACGATCAATCTGTTTAGTGGTCACTAACTTCTTTATCGACTTCACTTTTGATATTCACTGGACGTTAGTGAACTCTTGCGGAGACATTTCTTACTGACTGACGATCAAACGTTTTGTGTTGGTCATTTAAGGATTTTTAGCAAAATATATCCAATTTGTTTCTAAAAATCTACAATTTATCATTATATTAATATTTGAAAATATATTTTTAAATTTGACTGCTGTCAAATTTAAATTTGGCGCTCAAACTTTTGTTAGGTTGTGGCGCCACCCTAGCGATTTTTCAAAAGCACATTCTCTATATTTTTGTAAGAGTCAGGGAATTTTCGATAAAGTGAATATAAAGTTTATAATGTAATGTATTTTAAACAAATCGAATTTTCAATAAAAGATTTTTAAATAAAGAAAAGAGTTTTAACCGAAAATGATGAATTTTTAACCACACATTGAATAGTTCGATTTTCAGTTTTAAAAAAACCATTTTATAACTTTTATTGTTAAAAAATCATACGGTGGTTGGAAACTAAAGTATTTTTCGAAAATTAAAGAATTATTTTAAAAATTCTTTTTTAATGAAACCTAAAATTTTTTATTGAAAATTCGTGACTTTTATCTTTGGTTGAAAATTGAACTAGTTAATTAAAATTTTTTTTTATTTTTTGAAAATTATTTTTTTACCCTGAACTATTCAATTTTTGTTTTTGAATTCGTTTTTTTTTATGTTTTAAAATTTATTTTCCTATCTGAATATTTAATTTTTTTTTAAATTGGTCTTTTTTGGTACAAAATTGATTTTTTTGTTTGAAGATTCACCATTTAAATTAAAAATTTATTTCTTCGTTTAAAAAA
>JAAAKG020138367.1:0-12650 GCA_010014905.2 Druon quercuslanigerum
GATTGAATGATACATTGATTTCAATTTTTTGTGACCCTAAAGCCAAATTTCACCATCAACATCCAATTACTATTTTAAATTATTGTTTGATCATTATCTACTGTAGGGTGGTCTCCTCTGTATTAGATCTTTTTTTAAATTAAAAAAATGGGAATTGATTTTTATAAACAAACCATTATTTTCTTCTAAAAATAAATTATTTATATGTATATTATGATAAGCTTCCTATTTTTATACGTTGGTTTAGGATAAATTAAAAAAAAAACATCCTTAAATTAAAGAAAAATTTATTTCAGAAAAAAACCGGGAATATCAATTTGTATAATGACTAGACACCCTGTTATTCGATTCAAGTAAAATCTTGCTTAAAGCATTAATATTTCTTTGTGAGATTTCCACTCTGTAGCTTGTGAAATATAATCCAAGGACGATCGAAACAAACAAAAATATTTTTGTGATTCTTATTTTCTTTCTTGTATTGCTCAAACGCTTTATTATCTACTAAAAATACCCAAACTGTTAAGAGATCGTTTAATTACCCGTAAATTCGAACAATATTTTATTTGAATTGTTGTTAATCTCATATAAATATTAATAGATAAAGCGATCAAATATGACATTATATCAATTTTGTATTTAATTTTGTTCCAATCTGTCGAAGCGTTACCAAAAGGTCCATGAATTATATTCCTTCATATTGAACGATTTGTTTGTATTAAAAAGAAAGTTATAATCTTTTTAGTATAGTGAATAGTGCGAGAATTTTCTTCAGTTGTGAAGAAAAAAGTGTCTGTTGAGGCCATTTCTTTGGGGTGAAAAGTGTCACTTGCACAGAATTAAAAAATTTGCTATCACATAGAGAGAACCAAAAATGTGGGTTACTTTTACCCCTGGAGGTGACTTTTGACTCTTATTTCTGGCTAAGGAATAATTTTTATGTACTTCCTGCTGTAAAAAAGATAATTCACCTTTTTTACATTATTTTATTAATTTATATTCTTGATTTTATCTATTTATATTATATGGATGATTCGAAATAAATTTGCGGGGTTTTCATACTTTATTTTTAATATTTTGTTACCAAAGCAAAATAAGATGCAATAAGTTGATGTGGTAAAATTATTCCATGTTCTTGATAGATTTTAAAATCAGGGTAGAAATCACTGCTGTTTTTTTCGACGTTACGAGATATTTTGTAATAAGAGAATACATTCTATAATTTTTTAAAAGTATAATGAATTTTTTTCCAGTGGCAAATTTTAAACTAATTCCTAATTCAATTCTGAAGTTAAATTATCTCAAACAGTGCATTGGCAATAAACTGATGAGTGCTACATACAAGAAACTGACTTCTTCACAAATGAAATTCTCTAGCCTAAAATCTTTTTGCTTTTCGTCACTATGACGTGCGTTCTTCTCAATTATATAAAAGACAGGGCCTAAAATATATCAATTAAAAAAATAGAGAAATGAATTCTTTGAAATAGAATTAATGTGTGTACTATATTAAATTCAATTTGATGCGCTACAAATTCCTAACATTTTAAGCAAAAGTAATGCGTTTTCAACAATATAGATCAATTTCCAAGCAAATAGTTGAATACTGAACCAAAGCAAATTAACTTTCAGTCAGTTGAATTTTCAATACAAAAAAATGAAAATTTTAACAAAAAGAGATGAATATTACTTTTTTTTAAATTCGTTGAATTGGTAAGACAAAAAGACGATATTTTAATAAAACAGTTGAATTTTTAACCGAAAAAGATGAATTCGCGAAGAAAACTGTAGTTGATACTTTACCCAAAAAAAATTTTAATTTAAAATGAAAAAACAAGAATTTTTAACTAATAAAGATTTTTCAGCCAAAAAAGTTAATCCGAAAATATGAGTTTTAAACCTAAACGGTAAATTTTCAACCAATAAAGAATAATAATTCTAAATCAATCAAAAAAGGTTTTAAATTTAAAAAAAATTGAATTCATCCACTAAAGACGAATTTTCAACAAAATATTCGAATCCTTAATCAAGACAGATTATTTTTAACCAGTTGAATTTGTAGCCAGAAAGGTTCAAATAAATTTTTAACAAAAGAGATGAATTTTCGCACAAAGAAAACTAAACAAAACATTAAAGTTATCTATCAAAATAGTTGATTTTTCAACCCACAAAGACGAATTTTCAACGATGCAGTTGAATTTTAAACCAAAAAGGATGACTTATTTGCAAAATTGTTGAATTTTTACCGACATAATTAACGTTTTAGCCAAAAAGCATCATTCCAAACCAAAAAAATTGAATTATATTAATTCAGTTCACATTTATGTAGGTGAAAAACGAGAAAAAGGGGGAATAGGAAAAAAACGGTAAACTGTGAATCCTGCAATAAATAGGAACTTTGATTCAATGTTAAAACTTTTAAAATATTAGGTTAAAAAACTGATGAACCTAGTAAAATTTTAGGCCCTGATAAAAAAATAATTATGATAAGATTCATTTGAATCGTTTCAAGCGCTCCTGGTGAAGATAGGAGCTAGCGTACGCGTTGTTGATGTAGTGTGGATATAAAATTGATTTTGTAAATCGTGCACAAAATTTCCAATCTATGTAGAAACCTATTATATGCGGAAATTTTTCCTGTTTCCTCTCTCACAGAAGAAAAAAATTTAAGGACATTTTTCGAATTTGTTCTTCAAGCTTGCGAAATGTGTTGTTTGATGTGCGAAAAAGAAGTTTTGTCCGATTGCCGTGAGTTTTTGAATGGACATTGACTGGATGCGACTGACGGACAAAAGAACGTACGTTTGCGATGCATTTTCGGGGACCTCCTGTGGATTGGAGACGACTTTGGGCCTGAAGGTGGTGGTGATATTTTTGGAATTGGATGTCCGCTCGCTGATAAAGTTGCAGAAGAAACTGAAGGTTCTCTTATGCTCCACCGGACACGGCTACCAGTGGCTGAAACACCCACTCTTTTCCTAATCAATCTAATCTCGGACATTCAATCGGATCATCGAATCGATATGATGAAGAGATGATGATAAAACTATGACTCCTGACTGAAATCGAATCGAACCGACTTTTTCAAATTAGTATCATTTTTACAAGATTTGGAACTACACTAGATGAAAATGCACCAAAATTAGGTTCCTTTTGTTAGGAAAGTTTTCTTTTATAAACGTTTCTCATTTCGTTAAAAAGAATGCGCACGCTAACTGGCAAATCTCCAGAAGGAGATTTCAGAAAACGCTTGAAACAGTATTATAATTCCGGGATAAATAAAAAATATTAGAAAACTGATTATGATAATTTCGCAGCATGGTCTCATCGTTCGTAGCTCTGAAAATCAAGTGTTTTGTTGATGAACGCAAGTCACATGTTTTTAATGGATCTACAAGTTGAGAGGACTCTGGACATCCATTTTTTCACAGAACTAAGCGTTATAAACGACATTTTCCTTCTTAAAATTTAACTGAGGACTTTAAGTTTGAAACATGAAATTATCATAAAATTCATCACGAAAAAAATGTAATAGAGAATGAAATAAAAAAGCACTTTAAAACATATTCCTACTTATTTTCACTTTATGCACGGTCCGATCTATCATAATCTACTAAATGTTAATGAACTTTGCGAATGCATAGAAATAAGAACAAGTAAACAGGTCTATCATGCATTTCCCTAGACACAAATCACGTTGGAAATCGATAATCATTCTTTTCGTCTACTAATACAAAAGTATGATATTATTAAACCTTTTATACAAAACTTATTATATTTTATTTAAAATATCATACTCTTGTGAGTAGAGATTACAAAACATTTAAAAAAATAATGATTAATCTATTGGGCATCTTTAACAGTCGACGTGGCAGACACAGTCAAGATTGCAACGATAGATGTATTCTATTTAGTTCAGTCCTTCCACTAAAATGCAAAGTAGTTCGCAGAATAGATATAGGCTGTTCTATCCGAACTTAATGATCTAGTCTAGTCTAGAAGATTGATTACAGCTTTTGAAAAATTAAAAAAATATTCACTGTGTACTTACTCGGTCGGGGATGCCTTTCTCGCTCTCCACTCCTCTCCCTCGAATCTTGATCTTTGTCCTTTGATTCTTTTTCTTTCTCCTTGAAACAAAGAAAATATTTAAATAGTTAAGTAGTATACTATTCTACAAGTAATAACTTTTATGTTTCATTCCCTGTAATTACTTTAAACTTCTTTCTTAATGCTTTGCGCAATTTATTTAGTTGTAGTATATTTTTCTGCACAATTTTATTCTGCGTGGGTTGAAAAAATGACAAATTATTCGATTCTAATCAGTCAGTGAAAAAACACCACTTTTTCTTAGACTTTATCAAAATGTTTGTTTTATATTTAAACTTATATACTTCAGAAAGTGTTTCAAAAATTAACAGTTCAATCAGGGGTAAGACTATATACTTTCTGAGAAATTCCTTGGCATTCAGATGAATGTATGTTTAGGTGAAATATTTTTTTTAGTTCAGTAAGGCATTTAAAACTCTATATTTTTTAATCATAACATTTGGAACCTTCAGGTAGTTTTGTAATTCCTAAGTAAATAAAATATTATTTTCTTTAATTGAAGAAGATGTTTTCCAATGAATTATGGAATCGTGTAAAGGGAGCCAAATGTTATGCTACAATTTCTATAAAGGGTTATTTTTAGGTCTTTTTAAAGCAGGTAATCTTAAAGTCCTTAATGTCTTTTCAAGTCATTTGCTTCCAGTGAGCGTTCTATTATGGTAGCTAAAATACGAAATGTTGTTTAGATTTAAGTTGCTGGCACCAAAAAAGCTTTCAATTAGTGAAAAAATTGAGGATTAAAAAAAGTTGTTAAACTACATCTAAGAGTATGCCTCTTTAAGTTTTTACAATTATATTTGCGATTTTTTTCACCTTTAATGATATTGTCTTACTCTTTTCTAGTATCTTACTTTTTACATGCTTTTTAATTCCGCTTTATATTGTGTATGTAGATGATACTTAATAATTTATTGCAACAAAATTGAAACTGCACTAAAAAATTAAAAAAAGATTTGATTTAAACAAAAAATATAAAATTATTGAAGCAAAGTAAAAATTATTTATGTTTCACATAATGGAAGATTCTTAGGGGTGAAAATTTAAATAGAATAAAAATTGTTTTTTGTTCGTGACGCTATATTGAAACAAGATCTTAAAATTATTTCTGCAACGAAGCTATTGTTGAACTAACCAGAAGAGAATAGTCGCGAGAATTAAAAACAATTTCTAATACAAGCTTCTAGCAGAAACTCAACCCATTTTTAGTGTTATCCGAATTACGTTATTTTAATTTTATTTTTATTTTTTATAGATTTTTTGTCGCCAATGTACCTTAGCATCTTTCGTAACAGACGGAGCCCGTGATTGCTGTCGTTTCGGAGATTTACGGTCAGCAACACTAGGTCCAAGACTTTGTGAACGTCCAGTCCGAGGACTATTCTTCGGACTGGATTTCATTCTTGGCTGAATTTCATCTCGATGTTCCTTCGAGTCATCGCGTCGGCGAGGTATCACAGGTTCTAGCTTCTCTCTCGTTGGAGAGGGAAGTAACGCTCCATCACCTATATTCAATTATTATTTTTTTAATTAAAAAGAGAATTTATTATTACAGTTACCGATATCAGAAATATAACTCACCGACTCCTGTAGTGCGATCGAGATGATGACGAATTAAAAAGTCCCTTCTTGCGCGAGCTATAGCCTTTTCGTTGTCCTAAAAAGATATGTTTTGTGAATAAAAATTTAAATTATTATACAAAGTTGAAAAGTCCCTCTCAGAAAAGTGACAGCTCTTTGTATAATGTATGTTAAAAGATATTTTTTCATTCTGTTACTAAATGCTAATTTTTCAAAGTTCAAATTGGCAAAGTTTCGAGTTCCTGTCAAATAGGACAGATTGAAACGTAGGATAAATTGAAGCTTCATATTAATGCTTCAGACACTGCAAGTTAATGCAGCCTTTTTAAAGAAACCTCAGCAGAAAAATATTTCTTGTGGAAAATAACTTAATTTTTAAAAAAACTAACCATTTTGAGGTCATCTGAGAGAATGCCATGAATAGGTCTAGCTTGCACGGAGGATGGTCTTCCAGCAGGTGCTATTGTCACTGGTGCAGATGCCGGAGCAACCTTCCTCGTGTTCTCCTTTTCCTTCTCCTCCTTTGTTACTGACCTACTGCATTCAACGAATATATTTCAGTTGGATATTTAAAACCTTTGTTTACATACTTGGAAGAAATAACGAACAACTACGAGAGAACCCATGGTAAGGTGCTGTATTATTGTGGTTTCATGAAATTGGGACAACCCTGAAGAATAAAAAAATGATTCTTCTTCTTGGTTTAAAATTTCTACAATTGTAGTTCTTAGTTTTTTAATCCAACCTTTTTTATTTACCAAAGTAAATTTTTGTCAAATAGATCACTAAGAAAAAAGGTTTGTTTGAATCAAACATTTCTTTGACCATTTTTTAAATATAGTTTGTTTGTGTTAATCAATGTTGTGTTTGAATCAAAAAAACTTTATTTGAATAAAACAAATATTCGTTAAATTCAATAAAATATTTGTTTGACCCTATATCAAAGAAGAAATTTCTATGATAATAACAAAAATTTTTCTGTGTGATTCAAAAAATATCCGAAAATACGATATGATGAGGGGATGTTTTTTTAAAGGGTTATATTAGACTGTGGCTACATAAATATGTCTTGTCACTTACGTCCATTCTTCTTTCATTTTGTAAAAATAATTGTCCAATGTTGTGAAGATAAAAGAAAGTTTAAATAATCTTTATGTTAGATATTAATTAAAATACTTTTATCTTAAATCTATATGAAGAATACTACCCTTGAAAGTGGCCTTTAACAGTTTCTCATGAAATTTTTAATTATATTACTTTCAATTATATTATTCTCAGAATTATAATTTTTAGGAAAATAAAATTTAATGAGAATGAAATTTAAAAATAAAATGAGCCTTCAGTAGGTTTTAAACTAAGAAAATATTAACACTATAGAAAGAACCCCGCACTGAATGTATCGAAAAATGGCTTTCTGTGGATTGGGCTGAAACTTGGTAAATATTTAGATTAGAATTTGTGATTCTTTTCAGGTATGTTTTTTTTCAATCTTCTTAGTACACAAAAAATATCAGTTTAAAATATATTCCAGTGGAATTTTTATTTTGGTTTTTAGGGTGATTGTCTCTAAGGAATAACATATCCAAGGAGTAATAAAAGTACTTTCTGACGTTTTTACAAGATAGTTTTTAAATTCTAAAGGTTATAATTTAAGTTCGTTTTAAGAGACATTATTTTTTTATCATGTGGAGTCATTTTCATCTAAAGCAAAGAAATTTTCCTAAGTAAGCAGGCCTAGACCGCAAAATTGGACATTAACCAGTATGTCTAGTCATCAGTCAATGTAATATTCTAGGTTTATTCCTTGTACTGTCCCGCCTACATTTTTTTCTCCGATCATTTGGAAATTTTTTTTGTAATTTATTCTAAATTCACGTATATTAATGGGAAATATAATATAATGTAAAGATACACTACAGATTTATATTTTTAAGGAAACAATCATTTATTTATCACAGACTAAAGTGATACATATTAATCGAAACTACATGATCGATCACGACTGTAATACCACCTGCTCATGGACGATTTCTTAAGTTCTTTTAATGTTAATTATATCAGAGTCTTTTGCAAACGTCTTAAATAATTCACCAACTGCTTTCTACTTGGCTTCTTTTATAGAGAATTCTGATAGTTTTCCTATCCCTGATTCTCGACTAAACAATAAAACGAAGATAAAGTAGAAAAAATTAGATTTTGGCAAAAGCGAAAAATATTCCCGAACCTACAAAAATTCAAGAATTTTCCCGGGTTTTCATTGTTTAATAACATTCCCCGGGTTTTCCCGAGTTCACAATAACTTATTTCATCATCATTGAAAAGCCTTTAGGGGTATTTTTTAAGCTTTAGGATGGTTTTTCTGAAAGTTTCACATTTATTTCTCGCCTTCCTTTTCGAATAGTTCGAGAAAGAAAAAGTTGACAGTTTTTGGATCGGTTTAAAGGCATAGGATTATGGTTTAAATTTCTTTAAAAACCTAGACAAAGTGAACAATTATTTTTTCAGTGAATGGAAGAATATTGAGGGTGAGAGATCACATTGTTTGTTGAGCCAATAGTCATTATTGTCATCCTTGAATCTTATAGAGAGATTCAAAAGATACAAAAATAATATATTTAATGTGCAACAAAAAATTTGGGTTTGTGATTGATATTGAGTATTGATGATTTACTAGCCTGGCAAGTGAAAGAGCGTTGAGAGCATGATTACTGGATACTCGTTTCCACAAAGTTGCTTCATCCTCTGTTGCAAGTCCACCGCCCCAGTCACGATGCTGATAAAAGGTAAGGCTTTTCATACTGTCAAACACACTTTATGAACTTATGATAATGTCTTTTAAGATTTATTTTTTTTGCATTATTCATTTGAACATCATTAGGAATATTATGCAAGTGCCTAACTAATAAATATATTTGAAGAATATTATATTTATTTCTAGAAGTTTATTTTTTATCCATATATGCAAGTGAATTATCTTATTAGTGACTGATAGCATTGACTGCTCAGTTCTCGTTCTATTACCCCTAATTATAGTTGAATCGCTTTAATCAAGCAATCGAATACAATATTCAGTTAATAATCCTTTTTTATTCGTCAGTATCAGCTCTTCTCATCAATTTGATTCAACAAGCCGAACATTGTGTTTCAGCATGGCCGACTAGAATAGTCTGCATCTACTTGCGACCTATATGCATTATCCGATTTGCATTTTGAATATTACTTTGTGACCTCAGAGATAACTATGATCGAATATTGATTATAAAAAGTTATCATAGCACTTATTGGTGAATGGGTTCTAATGAATCAATCAAGAAGACTTTACATTTTTAAAGATTTTAAATTATTAATATCAATGCTATGATATTTAGGGATCATCAGATTTACTATTATACTAAACATGAAATAAAGCTTCTCTTTTAAAAATAATATGATAATTCTGATCATCCCTCGTGATGAAAGCTTTCACACACATCAACCAGAAGGAAATTTTTTTTTAGATAAATATTTCTTAAGTAGAGTTTCTCTTCTCAGAAAAATTACCTTATACTCATCAGCAAGTCGTTTGAGTTCCGTTATATTTGCGGAGGGGAAATGTTTCCTTTGAGATTTCTTTACCTTTGTATCCAGATTCTCCACTATTTTAACAGTTCTTCCAGGTTTTTCACCCCTGTAAGTGAATGATGAAAGACGTGTAAAGTAAATTTTTAGTGTATGAGTGGGCACTTTCGTAGGTGCGTTTCCTCTTCCTCTATGAAGGCTTTGCTCAATAATTAACAAAACTTTTCATCGAAAGTGAAAATTTAAAAACTAATAAGCTTCTGACCTGAAAGAAACTTTCAAATCCGGCAAATCTTCCTCGTGCTCGTCACCCTCTAAAACGACACCGTCGATGGTATCCATTGTGTTTCCTCCCACAAGTGGCTCCAGTTCTGATGCATGAGCTCCTGAAAAATATAATACAAATTATCTTTAATTAATTTTGTTGTTGAAAACTCGTCTTTTATGGTAGAAAAATAATCTTCTAGGTCACAAATATATTTTTTTGTTGCAAATTTAACTACATTTTTTGTGTGGAGATCTTGGTTTTAGTTGGAAATTTATCCCTTTCGTTGAAAATTTATATTTTTATTTATATTAAAATTTTCCGTGGTTGAAATGATGCATCTATTTTTCTTCTTCAAAATTCATCTCCTTAGTTTAAAATTAAACAGTTTTTTTAAATATGTGTATTTTCTTTTGTTGAGATTTCATCGTATTGGGTTGACAAATCGTCATTTTGGCTAGAACATGCATTGGGCCAGAACGTGCTTTGTTGAAAATCCATCTAATTGGTTGGGTATTTAAAATATTTGGTGCAAAGTTCATTCTTGTAGTTTTGTTATTCATATGTGTACTTTGGAATTTTGTTTGACACCAACAGTGGTTTTTATAAATGTTCAAACCTGTATTGATTGCTACTATTTGTAGGACATATATTGAGGATCGATTCTTGAAAAGCAGAATCCGTCCCAATAAAAGTTTTTTTATTTTAGGGTTTCGTAGCCCCAGGCTGAAACCCTTATAGTTTAGGTAGGGTGTTCATCCGTCCATCTGTCCATTGTACTTTTTTCAAAATTCATTTTTTTTCAAGGAAAATAATTTAAAACCTTTTTTCACCTAATTTTTCTTATTAATTTTTTTTCAACAATTTTTTATCCAACACCTTTTTTCATATTCATTTTTTTTTCTTTTCTTAAATTAACGTCCTAATAAGCTAGGAATTTCTTCCATTTAGGGGTGCATCGCCTACTTCAACTAATTTTTTTTCGTGTATATTGGGGTGTAATGGATAAATTGAATATAAGTTTGGCAGAGAATATGGCTTATGAACATAAATGGTATAAAAATGGATTTTATTTTATATTGAACATACCATCTCGTTTATGATCAATATCACCAGGACGTTTTCTGTGAACTGGAGCAGGCCCAGATTGAATTCCCTGTTTTAGTGCCCCCATGCTGAGAGATTTCCGTGGAGGACCTGTGCTGCCCGCAGCTGCAATAGGTGGTGCCACTTCACCGTTGGTCAGTTGTTGCCTTCTTGGCCAGGCAAATTGTAAACGATACTCTGTGCTGATTCTTGATATTGCTTTACTCAACTGACTCGATGGAATCGTTGACGTGGCCGTAACTTCCTGCAAATAGAAAACAATTTTATATTAAACGCACTTTTTGCAGTACTAGATTCGAAAGTTGAGACGTCCCAATGAAAAGGTGCCATATCCGAAGAAACAAATAGGGCGTCTTCCTAATTCATATTAGGGATTGCTGCAATGTTTCGTGCACTGATATTAAAGTTTTTTTTCTTAATGGGATCTTATTGTACATGCTAAGAATATTGTTTATGAAATGTGTAAAATGTCTCTTTGCAAAAAGGGAAATCATAAAGGTATAGAGTATAAATTCTGATCCATATTTATCCTGAAGTGATCATAATTATTGTATCGGTTTACGGCATGAGGGGCAATATTTATATCACATTGCACAATATTTCGTTATCATAATTTTATACCTGTTTTAATTTTTATAATATATTTATTTAAAAATTTATAAATTGAAACTGATTTTGATTGACAACTTTCGAAAAATATCGCTTATTTTATATACTCTCTTACTGTGAATAAGTAAAAATTTTACTAATTAACTCAGTTTCTTGACTTTTGACTGACGAAACAATTTTTTCATAATATTTACTAACGTAATTAGTACAACTTTAACGAACTAATCAGTTTCTTGAATTTTATTTGATGAATCTGTTATTTTATAATATTAACCAATGTAAATAGTAAAAAACGCCAATGGAACATAACTTAAATAAATTACGCCATCATGGGCAATAAGACAAATTTATTATTCAGTGACAGTTAAAAGTGACAGTTGAAAAAAAGATTTCCATCAAGATAAAATTTTTAATGGTTTTGAAACCTAATAAAATCCAAGCGTCTGCAAACGATGAGTTTTTGGAATTATTTACGAGAATTTTGAAAAAATTTAATTAAATATGTATTATGACAGATTGAATACGATGGTTCAATTTGCGGAAGATGATTTAATTGATTGATCGAATTTGATCCAACCTCAAATTGATTCAACTTCAGTCGAGATAGATTTTGTTCGTATTGAGTTAATCGTAAATGGAAGCCATTTCCGGGTAAGCTTGTAAAGCGATTATTAAATTTTCCCGCGACCAAAATGCCCAAGGGAAAAATTGCCAAAACCTAGGAATCTAAATCGAAAATTTCCAATTTCTATTCCGTAGCCTTGGCGATTTTTTCCCAATGCATTTTTGTCACGTATTACGAATTTTCTCAGAATACAGGGACGCCTTAAATAGGAAATATATCTTAGAAAATTATTAATTAAAATCTAGAAAAAATTGAAAAGATTTCGAACTCCAAAATATTTTATTTGCGACCCATCCTAATATACACGAATAATTCTTTAAAAAATGGGACCAGCTTTGAAACTTGTACCCAGGTTTTAGATCGGAACGAACATTGACGATTATCAAGATACAGTTCGGCGTCAGGATGTGACAACCGTTCAGCCATATCTTCTCTGCGTGAAAGGGGAAGAAAAAAAAGACTTATCATCTAAATGGATAATCCACGAAGCAATATTAAGGAGTAGAAACGTCGTAAGTGGGGGTAGGACAAAAATACCTCCAAGAATTATGACAAGCGTAAGAACGTTTCTACATTTTTGTCACGCGCGTTGATGTTTTCGTGTCACGTGATATTCTCCCTCTATGTTATATATTTTGATGCATTTTGCGGTTATGTTTGGTGTTTGTGTTGAAAATGTTTTGTTGGAAATAAACAGAATATATTTCCATTCAATTTTTTTTTGGATTAAACATGGCATCAAATAACCGAAAAGGATGTAGAAAAGGTAAATACCATAAAATTACATTCTAATTTGTGACG
>JAAAKG020138368.1:0-12650 GCA_010014905.2 Druon quercuslanigerum
AACAAAACCCATCCACTTCTCGTAAAATTAACCGGTACCATTGGATTCAGCGGGTCAAAATACATAAGATTAACTAGATTTTACCTTTTGCCTCTTGAATGCATATGGGAACATACCCAGCTCCCGGACTAGATGTCTAGTTGAGAATTTGGGAAACTACATGAGAAGCACTACGAAACGTTTGGCTGGCCCTAAATTTTTATAATTATGAAAAAAGCAAACAAAAATGTGTTAGGCATTTGTTTTTATAACTTAAAATGTTAGGACCAGACACACGTTTCTTAGTGCTTCATATTTAATTTCCAAAAGGGCCTGGGGGGGGGGTAAAAGCATACACCCCCCCCACGTATCAAGTTCATATTACCGCTATAGACGGGCTTTGATGTGAAATAAAATTCCTCCAAATGATAACTTAAAAATTTGATTTTTAGGGGAGTCATTTTTATCGAAAACTACTCAACCGATTTTGATGATCGAAATATATGTTATAGTCATCCGCAAGACTAATTAGAAAAAAATTATGAAATTTTAAAAAAAAATATAGGAGGGGAAAAAATGTTAAAAAATTTTCAACAAATTTTTAAGGTTATGTTTTAGAGATACACCTCTGTTTTTTGTTGTTGAAAAAATGCACTTATTGTCTACTTCAACATATATTTCACCTAAATTGTTCATAGGGGTACTTAATGGCTTTAAAAAACAAAATCTCGCGCGGGGCGCCGTGCGTGGATGTAGTGCAGCCTACGATTCCAACCCGGCTTGTATGATACTATTATTCTGATATCCGTTATTCACTTGTTTCGAGGTGATTGTCAAATATTTTCCCATCATCGTACTGCCTGTAAGTACACTAACTTTTTGATTCCGCGATTCACTTGCTTCGCACAGATCATCAAATATTCTCATGGCATCTTGATGTCTGCCACGATACAACTTTCTGGATCCGCTATTCACTTATTTTGAGATGATTGTCAAATGTTTCCATAGCATCTTACAGCTAGTATGTAGTACAATTATTACTGCTGACAGATGATAATCAAGTTTTGTTCAAAGCAAGTGAATAACGAATCCAGAAAGTTACTATCGTGGCAGGAAATCATTAAGATGTGGCAAAAACATTTGACAATCAGATCGATCAGTGAACAGGATTCTTAATATTTTTAAACTTTGAATTATTTCATTTGTAAGGTTTACATTTCTAAATGCAATTTCCAATGAATTTTAAATAGTATGATTTCCACTAAAAATCTCTTATTGCTAAACTTTTAAAGGCAACCAGTGTATATTTGTAAATGTTAAGTACTACAAACTCTAAAATTTTCAATATTTAACATACGATTTAGAAATATTCTATTAAAAATTGTGCATTTATTGTTTTAAGGGTAAACTTGTTGAATTTTTAACATCCGCAATTTCCAATTATTTTATTTTGAAATAGTTTAAGTGCGATTTTTAATTAAGAAATGTTTAATTTTTAGGGTATCGTGGCCTTCGGACAGAAATATTTATGGCTTCGGTCGGATGTCCGTCCGCCCATCCATCCGTCGTGCTCTTTTCCAAGGACGGGAAGTGAGGGGAGGGGTAGCAGGAAAAGCGAGGGGAAATCTGGGAGTTGAGGCATGGGAAATAAGTAGGAATTGAGGTGAGTAAGGAGAAATTTTGAGAGAAGAAGCAGGGGTATAACTTCCAAGAATTAAAAAATTACAATTTCAAATTATTTACATGTTATTTGCTTTAATTTGAAAAAAACTTTCTAGTTCAAATATTAAATTGTAAAAGAATTTCAAATTTGACCGTAAAATTTATTTTGTACGAAAGAAATTTATTACGATTACCGTTCCGAATAAAGTTTCGAGAAAATTGAAAATGAAGTTATAACTTCGAAACTGCGTGAAAACGATATTTCAAGTTTCACTGATGATAGAAATAATAATTTGGTATACTTTAAAGAAATTTATTTATGAATTAACGCAGGGGATAGCAGAGTAATTAAAAATAAGTATCCAGTCTCGAGAAAATTGAAACTGCAGTTATTACTTTGAGGTTAGAAATAGCCGTTCTACTGACTTCGGACAATTACTTTTTTTACCGTAAGTTTATATGAGTTGGAATTAGAAATAATAAATTTATTATTTGATTCTATGTTACATTGTATTATATTATTACTTTTAAAAACTGATCAATTCATGATACCAAACAAAACATTTCTTTCATGAATGTGTGTTCGAATATTTCTGGTTTTAAATATTGTTGTTATTGGATTGTTTATTATTATTGTATGTTGTTATTGTATTGTTGTTGTCTTTGCTTCATTCAAAAAAGTTTGTATAAAAAAATTTTCTGTTGTAAAATAATTCCGAATTAACAGCTTAAATTCATTTTTTTAAATGATATGTTACGATTACTGTCTCCCCAAAATGGTAATCATAACGACAACTTATATAAAAGGAACACGCTATACCGTCAAACGGAGTAATTTTGGACTTTTGGGGTTAATTAATATATCCCTAAATTAATAGTTTAAATTACTTAAGGTGGGTGGTTTTAACCACAATCTAGGACCAGTTAAGACTTGAACTGATTCCAGATTCTTGGAACAATTTTGAGTAATTTATCCTATCAATTTAAAGAATGTATGGGTGTTCGAATTTGCCCCATTTGGCGGTATTCCCGAATTTCAAAAAAAATTATATAAACATTGGTATTTTAAAATCGCTAAAACGTAAATGATATTAAAAAACCTTCTTTCTCCAACGAGCTACGCAATCGAAGCTCCAAAGTTGCTTTATCTTGCTCGACTCGTTCCAAATTCAAAGCGATCGTTTCTCTCTGTTCCAAGCTCATCAAAGTATCACTAAGATCTGACTTAGTGTTCTGAAAAAATAGAAAAAAGTTTAAATAAGAAGCATACATTTTAAAGAAACACACAGTAAAAAGAAAATGAATCTGTCCCACCTCTAACTGATTTTTGAGATGATCATTCTCAGCTGCAAGTCTTTCTATTTGCTCTTGCATACTCATAACCGTTTGTTCATTTACTACAGCATTTTCCAGTTGCTTAGTTTTCTGAATTAACTCTTTTTTTAGTTCCTCCATTTCAGCATCTCGAGCAGGAATTGTGGCTTTTAAACTTCTTAATTGTTCCTGGCAATCCTTGAGTTCAGATTGTGCTAGTTCCAAAGCAACATTAAGCCTGGATTGACGACAATGATTTGAATCCTGCTCATTGCGTAACTTATTTTCCAAATCTGCAGTCTTTGCCACTTCCAATTCCAATTTAGTTCGAAGTTCTGCTAACTGATTGTGAGCTCGAGCTGCCATTTGCTCTAATTTATTACCAACTCCTTGAGCACTTTGGCGACTCAGTTCTCTCATCTTTGCCAGTGATTCTTTATATTGAACCTGAACAAATTTAAATGTTGATCGAATCCATTTTAAATCAAGCAAGTTATACAGTATACATTTCAAATCGTAGAATATTTCAACAAAAAATATGTTATTCTTAAGAGAAAATTATGGTACACGTATTTTTCTGATTAGAGACAAAAAATTCGGCCACAAATTACCGAGCATTGGAAATCTGATGTATTAAACAAAAATTTGCCCACTGCGCGGGCACATTCTCATAGCGCGCTGGGCGCGTTGCTCGCAAGCTTGAGCGCGCCTATGCCCAGCGACTGTTGGTTCTCACGCTGCGCGCTCCATAATATATTTATCCCCCGCTTCGCGATTGATGAAGACATTTTTGAGGCGGGGAGAATTTTTTTCCTAAAAATAACATTTTCGAATTTTGGTTGTAAACGATGCAAGATACCATAAAAAATCAAGAGCTATTTTCGTATTTTGATTTTATGAAAAAAAAGTTCTCCAAGCCGATAAAATTGTTTAGCTCGCATAAAACTTACAGGATGCCTTCTTTATACAAGGCGAAATTCAGCAAAAAATTAACAAAAAATATAACCGTGGGTTCTTAATCATATGAAACACATAGATGTCAAAGTTCAAATATTCGTAAGTTTGTGGATTTTCTTCTTTCTAAAATCGAAAAAAGATACGTCATCTAATTTCATTAAAAAAAAAGTTTGCCACTAACAGATTCGGCGACTTCAAGTGTAGAACATGCCTGATTGGAAAAGGATTCGATCTGTTAATTGCAATTAACTTTCTTTAAATCGAAAGACGTTCACAGAAGATGAATTTTAAAAATAATTTTAAGTTTTCATCGGTATTACATACCTGGAAAGCTCGGAGTTTATTCAACTCGGCGGTGGCTGTTTTTAATTCACATTCTGCTCGTTGAAGTCTTATGCTCATTTCATTATTGCTCGTACATAGCTCAGCTATTCGGGCAGTTTGTGTTTCGATGTGTTTGTTGAGTTGAGCTACTTTGTCCTTTTCTGTGTTTTCCCATTTTCGTTTTGCACCCTTTATTAAATTCAAAGCTCTAGTCTCTAATTCTCGTCTCTCTTGTCGTTCTAATTCTACAAAAAATAAAAGTATTGGTTGAATATATATTTTCGAGTTAAATTTAAATTGACTATTAATTAATTATTTCATAATTATTGCAATGGAACGCGTAGTTTTTAGGTCACAGATTATTTCTGCAATAAGTTCAAGCTTCTCAATGTTTTAAGGAGAAGGTTAAAAAAATAAAAATTTGACATTTTGAGTACTTACACATAACGTATGTAATATTTAATGCTTTTATTACGCATAAGGTAGGAAACAATTGATATTTAATTAGTAAATATGTATAAGTATCGTAACCTGAATGATTCTTCGAATCAGTTAATGCAATTCTTTAAATAAAAATTGAGTAGACTTTGAATTCTAGTTAATGCTTTTATTGAAAAATTTGGACGAACTTTAAACTATAAATTAAAACGCACATATTCTAAAGTACAACCTGAAAGTATTTAATTTTATACGATTTATGCTTGAAATCAAGAAATGTGCAAGAATTCAAACTTTTAATGAGATTGTTCAAATCGAAACTCCTTGAATTCCAACATGTTAACATTTTAATTATTCAATTTTTAATAGTGAAACCTAATTAAAAAAAATTGACGTAACGTTTTCAATTTGAAATTGTATGTGCAGTACACCTGAAATAGGTTTCAATTGTTAGGCAAGCACGAAACTTAGTATGAGTTCTTTTTTACATAAAAAAGTTTTAGGATAGGGGGCTAAACAACTTTTAAACAAGAAAAAACGGGAAAAACAGGAAAATGTTCGAAGTAGAAGTTTTTCTCCTTGAAGAGAAATATATAAAAAGTTTCTTTTCCATTGTTCGATACTTTGAACCATTTTTTGAGTATTTCCGAAAATGTGTATTTTTTCAACGACACATTTGTATTCCTTTCTGACTCTCAAAGAATATGTAAAAAGTCACTTGGTTATGATAATCAGGTAGACCAATATTAGTGAAATAGATTTCATTTGCTTTTAACTTTTTCTTTACCCTCCCCGCATCCCTTTTACATCTCAAGATATCCATTATTACAGGGCAGAAATAACAATATCCATGAGACATCTTGAAGATATTCTGAGATATCCAGCAGATACCCAAAATGTATTCCAATGTTATAAATATAAGACATAATGTTACACTAAAAAGGAATATATATATATATGATTTCCGAAAAATCTCATGATAAAATGCCTAATACGAATTGAATACTTTCTCTGCCAAAAAAAGGTGATTGAATCACAATAAACGTGTTCGTTTTGTCATTGAAAAAATGCATCATTTTGTAATCCCAAATTATTTTTCGTAGATTGTACATTTTCAGACTTCTCTTATCAAAATCTTGCATGCATGTATCTTTTTTAAATTATAGGTTAACAAATTTGTACATATCTGCGTAACCCCAAATCTTTTATAATTATTATAACAACTAAACAATTTAAAAAAATTTTAACTGGCTGTTAATTTAAATAATACTGCGTAATGATATCTTTTGCAGTTTAATTTGCAATTTACGCCGAACACCATGAAGAGAATCACAATGAGCCTCACTACGTTACATTTCACCTTTTTATTTTATCAGTCGAATATTATTGGAATATCCTGTGGTCACAATATGCAAACAATTTCAGACAAAGCAGATCCAAAATTGTTATTCCTTTATTCGAACGTTATAAATTATTTAAATAATTAAAAAATTAATTTATTATTTTTAATTAAATTCAAATTTAAATAATTCTATATAAATGATTATAATTATACTACAGAGGTAATTTAAAAAAATAATAAATTATATAAAAAATTATAAAACTAATTTATGTCTGACAGTTGAAAATAAATGCAATAATATCACCAGCACACAAAAAAAGAAAAGTGGTCGGTTCCAGAGACAAGACCTATCATTTCCTATCTATTTTCACGTGCTGAAACGAAATCCGAGGTCAGAATTAAGTTTCACAACGTCGTTTTTTTTAATTCTCAAAAAATCACCCTTGAAAATGGAAAATTCGCATAAAATGAGTGAATAGCTCAGTATCTAGGCAATTGGAGTAGGAAAAGAGACTGAATGGGTCCACAATACCTCCGAGAATCACTCTTAAAACAAGAATGCAATAAAAAAACAATTTGGATAGGAAAATAGACTGACTGTTCGGAATGTCATGTTCTGATCATGACTGATTGTCATGTTCGGATTCAGCACGTTAAAATACGTACCTATAAGGTATCGTGGACCCATACAGTCTCTCAGCTCAGCTTTTCACGTACGCCATGCGAATTTTCCATTTTCAAGAGTGGTTTTTTTTAAATTAAAAAATAACGACGGTGTGACACGTAATTCTGACCCCAAATTTCGATTTAGTACGTCAAAATACATAGAAAATGATAGGTCTTGTCACTGGAACCGACCACTTTTCTTTTTTTGTGTGCCGGTGTACTCTTTTGAGATGAGAAAATAAAAGATAGATTAATGAGTAAATTGTCGACAGACTGAAAACCTATATTAGTGTTGTGGCAAAAGTTTATCCACTCCCTAAAATACATAAACCAGGTCTAAATTGGAGATTAATTCTGTCCACAATTGGATCAACGGCTTACAATCTATTAATATACATATCAAATATTCTAAAACCAATTTCAGGAGAAAAACCTGAGTCGTTCGTTAAAAACAGTTTTCATCTAAAAAATAACACTAATAACATTAGAATACGTTCTAACCATTCATTAGTATCTTTAGACGCTGTCTCAATGTTTAACAATATTCCTCTCGATTTAGCTATGGACTCTTTTGAAGAAAAATTGAATTTAAATAGAAATCTAACTAAAATCTAGAAAAATGAAATATTGATTGCTGTTAGAAATGTTTTCAATGATACAGTTTTTTTCTTTCAATAACAGATTTTATAAAAAGTTATTAGGTTGTCCAATGGGAACTCCTTTATCAGTATCAGTATCAAACTTGGTTATTGAATATGTGGAAGAAAGAGTCTTATAAAAATTATCTTTCACACCGATTATTTAAAAACGTTGTATAGATGATGTATTTACAGTTACACCCACTAATAAGATTACAGATAACTAATAACAAATCGGTACAAAAAGCCATCTTGGTTTTATAGTTACTTAAATTTTACATCCCATCATATAATTAAACAAAAGATCGGTTTGATAAAAAAGTTTAGTTATAGATGCATCAAATAAAATTATATAAAATACAGAAAAGAAAATTTAAGCATATGAAAATCCACCTTACTATTAAACAATTATCCTTTGTCACTAATAGAGAATGTCATAAAAGAACGTATGAACGAAATATATAATATTTCCATTGTAGAAACAAAGGAAAAGAATTGGTTAAAAATTACAATAAGACAGACCTAAAAGTCACCCTACTATACATCCAAGGTCTCTTGGAAATATTAAAGAGATCCTTAAAAAAATTCAGTATAAAAGTTTACTTTAAAAAATTGCCGTATTTCAGAATAATTATTACCTAATAAAAAGGGTTCTGATAAAATAGACAATTGGTCTAATGTAGTTTATTTAATAAAATGCACTGGTTGTAATCACAGCACAAAATGAGCTCAAAAACGGGGAAATAGGAGGAAAATTAAACATTTAATTTTACATGCCGAAATGAAAAAACTATCTTTTGGTAAGAAAGGCTATATTATTAAATAATTTCTAATTTTTCACAGTGATATAAAAAATTCCGAGAAAAAATAAAATGAGTTGAATAAACAACTTTGATATATTTAACATAGTACTCATAAATTATTCGGTATAAGATTTATAAGTAAAAATGCTCAAATTAATCAATTCGTTTGAGCTGAGGGATAAAATTTGTCGATCGACACCCAAAATAAGTAAAGGGAAAAATGTTTGCAAAATTTAAAAAAATGGCCTTCTGTAGCATTTTTTGAATATGTACAAAAACGTGTTTTACGGAATGATACGAACCTAAAATTTCTAAAGCTTGACCAAAGAAACATGTTATTATTTTTTATTTATGCGGGAAACATTTTTTTCGTGATGTTTATAACGTTGATTATAGCCAAAAAATGAAATATCAAAAACTTTAAATCACGACAAAAGTTTTTTTTAAAACAAAATTATCAAATGTTTCTTTAATTTAAGCTGAATAATTTTCAGGTGCGACATATTAAAAAAAAACAACATATTTTTGCACTTTTTCAAAAAAGTTTCTATTGAGCAAAAAAATTATTTTTAAATTTCGTAATTTTTTATTTTTATTCATTAGTAAGAGCTGTAAGCATAACAAATTCGTCATAATTTTGAAGCCAAAGGAAATATTTTGAATTTGAAGTCGTTAAATTTGACTGATTAAATATTTTTTTTTTACTTTTGTCGAATCATAAACCACACGTTTTTTCCGTCAGCTCAAACGATTTGATTCATATAAGCATTTTCACTTCGCCGTAATCTTCAGCGCTCTTAAAATCATTGCTTGTGGCTTGAGTCAAAACATTTAACATTGCAGTTGGCCTTCTAATGCTTATTTAAAAAGTACTATATATTTTGTAACTGATCCAATTTTACATTGGATAAAAACTTTTGTCTCCAGTTTTCACACTTTCAACATGCTTTAAAATGTTTAGCTTCAAATTTTTGTAAAGAGTATTTATTTTTCAAAGTTCTAGACTTAAAATGTGTAACTTATTTATTCACAAATAATTTATTTGAGAGTCATAATTGCTTTAATTATTTTTCAATAATGGGTGCACTTAGTAGTTTCAGAGAATTTCCCAGATTATTCAAATATTGTATTTTCAAATATCGTATATTTAAGGAGAAAGGGGGAATTTCAAGAAGAAATGAGAAACTAAGAAAAAAAGGGGATATAGGTAAAACTGGCAGGAGATTAAGAATCAGTATGTATCTGCATTAAAGAGATTGCAGAATTGGCAATTTAAATGCTGATTTTTCCCAACATTCATGACAATTATATCAAAACTTCAATAAATTTAAAAAACGAAATAATTACTATAAATAAAATTTACCAATGCATTATGAATTAACTTCCCATTTTTATTAGTGATTACAATAAAATTTTATTTTAAAATTGTAGAGCAACTTTTCATCATAGGTTTATTCAATGTTTTTTGACCCAAGTATGATAAAGTACTCTCTTTTTAAATTATAGATTTGTTTTATCGACTCTTGAAAAAGACCCGCAGCGCTTAGTCACAACGTTGATGATTTCTGTTAGAAAATAATATTTGTTACATGTTTTTTTTCGAAATTTTATTTGAATTCATATTGACCTTAAGATCGTCTATGTAAGTTTATCCAGATATTATTATTAGTGTTGTTTATGTTGTTCAAAATTCAGAATTTGGGTATTAATCTCCAGTTTTGAAAGATTACAAAGTTTAACTCAATATATTTTTAATAGACTTTAAAGAGCATCTAAAGAGAATAGTGTAAAATCCAAATATGAAAAGAAACCTTCTTACTTATTTTATAAAACAATTACATTCTTTTTACATTTATTTTTAATTTACTTTTGTAATCAATAACAAAGGCTTTTTACCGGGTTCTTAAATAAAATTCTGGATTTTTAAGACAACGAACGTCACTAAAATTCCTATCAGTATGAATTCACATGAAAACAACACTCCATACGTAGTTTACGCGTTATTTCAAAAATGTAATTTTTCAAATTTTCCAAAAACAACATATTTTAACATCAAAATAAAAACAATGCCATTAATGTTTATTCTACCTGAGAATCATAATCAAGTGAGTTCACACAGGTTCTTAAAGTCAGAAAGGAATACAACTATAGTTATGTTGAAAAAATACACGTTTTTGGAAATAATCAAAAAATAATTCTAAATATAGAAAAATTCTAAAGCACCTTTTAGAGGTCTCTTTAATGAAAACAACTTGTACTTTGAACTTGTTGTCCTCTATCTAGCATATTTTTCAAATTTTTTATTTTATTTAAAAAAACAACCGCCATTTTGTTATTTTTCCGGATCTGAACAATGTAGGGAATTGCCAGAAATAATTAAAATTAAAAAGACAATTATCTCAATTATTTTAAAAAATACCAGATTTAAAAAATGGACCCTTTTTATCCAGAAATGTTTTTAAACATTTTTGGGCATCCTATCCTAACACTTTTTAGTTTAAAAAGAAGATATATAACAAGTTTCGCGACTTTAAAAAAATCTGAACCTATTTTGAATAATTTCATTTCTATCATATCGACTAAATTATAGAAAATTCAAATGAAAACATACAATTTTGGATTCAATTTTCAACATTTTCAATTGTAAGTTACAACATTTTAAATATATTTAATGATTCCCTCAAGAAGGTTTGGAATAGTTTAAATCATTAATAATTCTTTGCATAATCTTCTAAAATATTAAATTGTTGAAATATAACGCCTTTAAATTATTTAAATAAGTATTTTTCAAATACTCCGAATTGAAAAATTAAAAGTTAAGACATACAAAATTAAAGATTTCATATTTCAGTCATCTAGGTTGAATCACTTTATGTATAAGGCCTTAAAAGCAACGATTTAGAAGAAAGTTAAATCTCAAAGTATTTCAAATTAAACAGTTAAAAATTATGCAATCTAAAATTCGAACCGTAGTAACTTCAAAGATTTTCGACTTCTTGTTTCAAAATTTAATAATTTTATATTATATTAATTGAAATTTGAAATCGAAAAACACCCCAGCCTTGAAATAAAAAAAATAGAAGTCCACTGAAATTGCAGTTGATTTAAAACAGGTTACAGGCTGAAAATAAAAAAAACCCCAAAAACTACAAAATTCTATTGAACACTGACTTAGACAATGAAATTTAAACATACAGAATAGTATTTTCATACAGAATAGTTGATTACAGAAATATTCGTGAAGTGCATTTTACTTTTTGGTTCGCTTTTACCAGTTCCAATATAGGAAAGCAGAGAGAAGAAAGTTTGCATTTTTGAAACGCAGACATTTAAAACATAAACTGAAGACATCATAATAAATTATAAAAATAAATTACCTAGGATTCTTTTAATACCAGCTGCCTCTGATCTGGCAGTAACCAATTCTCGTTCTAAATTGTCCCTTCTTTTATTAGATACTTCGAGTTGCTTTGATTTCTCTGTCAATTGAGATTCTAGGTTAGAATTGGCTTTTAAATTTAAACTCGTCTTGTCCTGAAGTTCGAGCAACTTCTTTTTCTGCTCTCGAACTTCTTTGAGTTCTCTCTTCTTATTCTCAAATTGTGCATCCATGTCCATTTTTTCTAACATTCGACGTGTAGACGTAGACTTTTAACAAAAAAATTGATTCATTAATGCACTGATTGCCACTAGAAAAAATGAACTTTTTCCGCTTTTCTAAAAAACATAGAAAAAGATTCCGATGTCTGAAAAAGCTTTCAGATTTGATATTTTCATAGTGAATAAGTAAAATAATTTATTTTCCAGTTAATTCGTTTGGGTGCACTTTGTTGACATCGATCAAATTCCCTCGGTGTCAGAAATGAACGAGATGCATTGTGCTATTAACCACGAATTCATTAGGAATCACTTTTTTTTTTAACTTGTTCCGTTAATCTACAGAATATAGATGTGATAAAAAATCAACTTGAAATAAAACAGCCGGGCAAACTTTTGTGTATATCACGGCATTGCAGCATGCAGAATAGTAAGCAAAATTGTAACCTCCATTTCGATGCACTTCACTTCCCACGTAATTCACTGATTATGACATATTCCGAATACCGCGTTATAATTATTATATAGCTAGTGGGTTAATCACAAGTACAATTTCATTTATCTTATTTATACTTTGCAATGCGGGATTCCTAACGAAATTTTTGTTGCGGTGACGGTTGCGAGACAAACTCCATTTTAAAATAATTTAAAACTGTTTGACGCTGCGCTGGTTGAAGCTTGCTCCTTTTCTCCATTGTGATTGGCCACTGATTGGCGGTTTAGAATTGCAGCAAGTTCCTCTTGGAGCGCAACGATGGCACTACAATCGCATTGATTACTTATGCCCTCTTGTGAGTAAAAGTTCTGCTAAATATGTTACAGTCGGCAAACAAGAAATTAGTGAATATTCAACATTAGTGTTCTAAAGAGTTTAAGTGCTCGGAGAAATTCTCACGAGCATGAGAATATTCTCGAGAATATGCTCGATGT
>JAAAKG020138369.1:0-12650 GCA_010014905.2 Druon quercuslanigerum
TACATCATCTATGTAAACAGATGCCTTCGTACCCTTCAATACTTTAGTCATTGTTCTTTGAAAAACAGATGGGGAATGAGCCAAATCCATTGTCATTCTCGAAAACTCAAAATGACCATCCTTAGTTATGAAGGCCGTTTTTTCTATCGAATCAGGATGCACAGGAATTTGGTAAAAGCCAGATTTCAAGTCTAAGGAAATAAAATATGTCTGACCTCCTAATCTATCGATCTGATCATCAATTAGTCGGAGCGGATATTTTATGAGCTGCGTGATATAATTTAATTTCCGGAAATCAACTACTATACGTTTTTCTCCATCTTTCTTTGAATTTAGGAATGCTGGGCTTGCATATGGTGAAGTGCTTTCACGAATTAATCCGCTATATTGAAATTGCGCAATCAAATTCTTAAGTTGGTCACTTTTGTCCCTTGACATACGATACGGCCTATTAAAGATTGGTTCATCGTGAAGTAATTCGATTTTCATTTTTTCGATTTTAGATTGCTCTAGTTCTTCGAGTTTAAAGGCTGCATTATGCCGAAAACGGTTTAATAGTTTTATTAACCGATCAGTATTTCTCTAATCATGATCCTTACAATGTACATCTTTCTTTTCGATAGGCTTTAACGTATTTACATTTTCTACCACAAGGATGCGATTTGTTTTACACGATAATTCTGTATCGTCTGTCTTGACAAATTTCGTACTCGACCCATTAATGATAGGTTGAATTCCCGTTCTAATTATATTATTACCTATTAAAACCTATTTCAATAACTGATTATCGGGCACGATAAAAATCTTTATTTTTAATTCAATATCATCAATAATTAGTTTAACTTTTGAATATGCAACTGGAATAACAAGAGAATGATTAAAACCCGACAATATTTCGTGGGTTTCTTGAAATTTTAAATTTAATAATCTGTCCTCGCTTTCTTTTATGATAGAACAGTCAGTTCCTAAATCTATCGAGCATAATATTTCTTATAATTTATTCGACACATTTTAAGTTTTTTGTTTATCTCTACAGCTCTGCCAGAATTTAGCATTTCCCTTCAACTTCAACTTACCAAGATACAATTTTGATTTATCATCCCAGTCATACATTTCCCCACACGTATCTACCTTTTGCACCCATTCGTCGATAGAGAAATTTTTATTACAGGATCAAATTAAGAATATATTATTTTATTTATATAATTAGATCGCTTCGAACCTGTAGAAACAATACCTGATAAAACTTCAGCCAATTTAACAAAATCAGACTCACGGCCCGCTGAACTGTTGAGTGAAGGACTTTGTGCTCTAGGAATACTCTGTGGTCTTCCATCTCTTTCGCCATAACCGGCTCGTCTCGGCTCATCCCTTAAACGGTCCTTTTGTTCTTTGTGCTGGTGATGATGGATCCTTGAACTACGTCGACTTCGCGAACGTCTCTCTTTCCTCCTATGCGGAGACTCACTTTGACTTCGCGAACGTCGTTCCCCTCTGTTCCTACGAGAAAGATTGTGCGGTGCCATTTTCCCAAAACTTGCCACTAACACCTAACACTGTTCCTTCACACACTCCAAGGTCTCAACTTCACACACTTCAAGTTTTCAACTTCACACTCTTCAAGGTTTCAACTTCAAAAAAAATGTTTTTCACCTCAGGCGTTATTTTTTTAATCCCACTTCTGATCTGTGAGGAATAAATAAATTCCAAACCTTGGGTATCAAATTTATATTTAAAATATTTGGAAAAATACAGCTTTGTTATTATGGAATAAAAAATACAAGCGATATAAAATAAGGCGACTGTTCCGGACGAGAGCCAGAACAAGAGTGACCTCTTGTCTTCACCTCCCCTGGCGACATTAGGCCCTTTGATTTTGGTCTCACATCTGCAAACGTTCACTCTAAGGCAGTGGTCGGCAAACTTTTTGCTGAGTTTTTCGTTAAGGTCAGGGCACGTCCCGACTTAATTTTTTCTACTATTTTTCGGTCTATTCATGGAACTCAGCGTGAATGAGCTTAATCCAGAAAGGGTGTTGTGACCACAGGCATGTCAAAGTAAGAAAGGTTAAAAACTCTTAATTTTTTAACTAGAGATTTGAAAATAGTATAATCATCATCTACCAATTTTTCCGATTCCAATGATATATTACTCGTCTAGAAAAGTTGAAAATTTGAAGGAGTTTAATATCAAGAAACTTGAGCTTAATATTTAATTTAATACTAAATACTTCTAAAAATCTAAACTTTATAGACAAATGACATATCGTTGGAGTCGGAAAAATTCGCAGATTCCAAAAATATAATTTTCGAATCCCTAACTGCTAAATTAACCATTTTTAAGTTTTGAAAATGTTTTCTATATTCCAACAAAGGACCCCTGAGGGAAGGGTTGACCTGACCACGCTGACAGCTACCTGACCAGAAAGTAGGTCGTTGGTCAGCCCGGTCAGGGTACCCTGACTTGGTCAATGGCGTGTCGACCACTTGGACAGTGGCCGTCATTATCAAGTGTTTTATGTTCCGAAGTTACGACTTTTCCTAAGAACCAGCTCGCCTCGAACTGCGTTGCAATTCAGTCCCATATTTTCTCCATTATTATTAATTAACATTTACTGTGATTAATTATAACTTATTACTAATAATTAACAAATTATTAATTATAAATAATAATGCAAAATAATTAATTTTAATTATTTTTTCAATTACAGCCTTAATTAATTTAATTAAAATTATGTTTTTACTATAGGTATATATCATATATAATAATAATGTTTGTGATTTGCGTGAAATGCAAAATTTGCAATAAATTTTAATTATTAATTTATTAATAAAGTTTAATTTTAATTGATAATAAATCACAATAATGAGTAATAATTAATTTTCAATAATTATTTATTATTATACAATATTTTTGCAATAATAAGAAGACAAACTATTATTGCAGCATTAAATTTTAAAAAACATTCATAATTGACGGGCGGAGAATAAATGCGGTGTAGAATCAGTTGCAGAAGAGAAGAGGTTTGAGTTTTCATGTCAACGCAAAGAAGAGTTTGAAAAATTAAGGGAGTGGAAACGGAATGGAGAACGACAGAGTAGTTTACTAGTTTAAATTCTAAGATAAGAAAATACTGACTTATAAGCGACATAGTGTAAGATATTTTTAAAAAAAACTTAAATTTTCTGCCGCTTTGCCATGAAAAGGTGCAAGAGAATGATTACTAATTGTTTCAATAATTGCAAACTGTCTTGCACAAAAAATATCACTCCTAACATTTATTGACTGCGGCATTAATTTCAGAAAATAGTAAATTTTACATATGTACATGGGAGAAATTGTTTAAACAATTTAAAATTAGTTTTAAAATATTTGAAAACTTGTCACTTATTGAATAACATTAACGTAAATCAAACATTTCATACACATGTAAAAATATTGATCCACTTGCTCTCAACTATTCTTTTTGATAAATTAGATCTCATAGAGTTATTTTTGGTCTTCAAATCAGAAGAATTTTTGTCGCTATATATATATACGATGCGGAGAAAGAATGTTTTTTTAATGAAACTTCAGGTATGTGTTTTGTCTCTGAGAAAGAAAGATTCATCCCTGTTAAAACTACGAATGAAGAATCTGATTTCTATTCGCCCTACTACCCACTCATGCATTCACAGAAGGCGCACCAGAAATGCTGCATGGGGAAGCTGGGCTTCATCCGTGAATGTCCTGCGCAGTTAAGTCACGCTGCTGATCAAGAAAGATAGTGAGCAACAATGCAGGATATTTCATTCTTAGAAACAGTGTTACCGAAAATTACATTTCTATTATCCAACTTCCTTCCTGATAACATAAAATACAAAAGAAGTATTAGTTCTTTATGTGAGTATAATATTATATGGGCTACTCTTTTTAAAACAAAAATTCGACTACTGGCTTTATCGATTTTCTTAAAGGTGAACTTCATTATTAATTCTGCTGGGAAGAGAGCATCTTTAATGCAATTGAGGTTACTCAGTACTCGTAAGAGTTGAAAGGTAATTGATTTATTCATATATTTATTTGAAAATTTCAAAATCTCAAGCCAAACCATGAACATGTTATTTATAGGATTACTTGCTACACTTAATATATATTTTCTATCATTCAAAACATTACGAAAACGTCACATGCGTAAAGCCTGCTTTGATTCTTACCGGAAAAAATCCAGGAACACTGAAGTTGTGAAATCACACGAATATGGCGCAATTTTTAGGGGAAATTAACAGTACTGCCAACTAAAATGCATAAAAAACTAAGAAAAAAATATAAGTTTATTTTTACAGATTTATGGAATTATTATGGAGATTTATTAAAAACATTAAAGCTTCTTATAGAATATTTTAACATTTGTCTCAATTTTAATATTTCATTTGAAATTGAACGAGCAAACTGAGATCCAGCAAAAATGACCTTGTTTCCAGGTTTGAAAAATACAATATTTATAAAAAAAAGAAATAATTGGTAATAGTGCTGCACTTGTTGCACCTACAGTGAACACTGAAGAGAGTGTAACGGTGGTGATATTATATCTGCGGAAATATTGTATATTTTCTTGAGTCAACCAAATATTTTGTTGTTCGTATAATAACTATATTCTCGGACTACATAAAAAAAAATTCTTAAAAAAACCAAACATTTTTCTGAGATATGATTTGTAAATGCAAAAAAAAATGTTTGCTGAATATGAGGGAAGGAAAATAATAATATAAACAAAAGCATGCAAAAGTGTTTTAAAAATAAACTTTAGTTTTAAAAAATATTACACAAGACAGAAAAAATTGATTTTAATCATCCTTATCGCTACAATTGATTTGAGTTATTAATTAAGTCGCAATGAAAGTTAAGAAATATGTTTTACATCTCGTGAATGAGAATATGCTAAAATGAAACTCTATTTCGTAAACATTTGTTTGTTGCACGGTGCGCATAATATTTTTTATGAAATGGCCAATAAAGCGGTCCGTATGAAATTTATTAGGCTATGAAATGAGAAGATATTTTGAACCTTTAAAGTCAAAATTAAATTACTCGCAGTAATAGTCATTTATTCCACATATACAAATATTTTGACCAGCTTGCATATATTTTTTAATGTTTTTGAAATTCTTATTTTTTGTCATAGTGATACGCCGTATAACGATACTCTGGCGGACCAAATGATGGAAAAGGATACGCTACAGCGTACCCTTATAGTATCCACATAGTATCCCTTCCGTATCATGCAAAAAAACGCAAAAAAGCAGTAAAATGAACCTTTAATTGATTGCAATTCGGAATTAATGTAAAATTTTCCGCGAGAAGGTCACGGAATAACTTCAATAGTTGTTTTTCCAGCGTTACAAAATTTTTAAAATACGACAACTGTCATTAACATCAGCTGAAGGCGACTTCAAGTGCATCTAATTTTAGTAGCATCATACTATTTAAGCGACTATGGATGCGCTTGAAGTCGCTTTCAGCAGAAGTTATGACATTTAAAAAAAAATTTAACGCTGCAAAAAAACTATTGCAATTACTTCGTCATATTTTACTGAAAAATTTAACGTAGAATCCGCATTGCAACAAGTTTGAAGTTTTTTTTGCAACGGAAGGAATACTATCTAGATACTACAAGTATAAGGGTACCTCAGACAGGAGTTATTGTTATATAAAATGCATGCGTATTATAAATATATTTTTGCATTCTTATTTCAATGAGAAATTTTATTCAGTTAAAAGGTTTTATGTAAAAAATGTCTTCTGCGGATTTTATCAAATCTCAATGTTTTCAGACTTACTACCCGGATAAAAATATTTGATCTTTATTTTGTCTTGAATGTCTTCAGTATGTGTTCAAGAACATGACATATGATTCCGTCTCTCCAGCTAGACATTGGAGATATATAGACTTCTCTTGCTTTTATGACTGTAGTTGTGTCAAAACAAGAGCAGCTAGACTTGATATATATACCGAATGTCTCTTTAAACAAATATATTGCCAATTTGTGATTTTAACATTTGCTAGGGTAAAAATTACGAAAAGCTTCGTTTTTAACTTTTATTGTCCATTATACTTCGGCCTTCATAAGCCGGCAGGGCCTGTCATTTCCAGGAATCATGTAGCTATAGGCTAGAACCAAAGAGTGGACATCTGCTGAGGATTAAAATTTTACAAAAAATAAAACTTGTAATTTTGTGATAACTAATTTTCCAATAAGAAATTCGAAACCTGTCTGTCTCAACAACTGCAGGCATATAACACTTAATAAAAAACATTGAAACTGTCCTTTACTAGATGTATCTAGTGAACTGTTGGAGATAGAAAAAAATGAAAAACATTTTTAGATTCGGCATCAAAAGAACATAATTATTGCAGATAAATGAACTTGATAATGCATTAAAAATAAATACCATGAAGATAAATGATATAAACATTCTATAAAGTGTAAAGCGGATTATTGATGACCCTGAGAGACCCTCAGAGACCCTCAGAGACATACATTTTTGCCTTCAAGTGGACAATATTCGTCTTAAGACATCAAAAATAGTCTGGTTCCGTCTCACTAGCTACACATACAGAATAATTTGAAATTGGGTTATTCTTTACACAAGACAAAATCAATACGAAATATTTTTACCGGGTTGATTGAGAAAATATGGATTGAATTTCCCTCTGGCACAATGTTTTAAGGCCTAAAACGAAAGGACGAGTCTGTTAACCTGCCATTTTAGTTCAACGGTTCTGGTTTTATCCATCGAAAATGTGTTTATAAAGCAAACAAAGCTTAAAAATTTCCAGAAAAAATGTACGAGATGCGAAAAAAATATTGATGTTCAAAATTTTTAATCATAAAAACCTCTACAAATTTGTTTCAAAATTTTTTTTAGAAACGCATAATTTTTGTTTTAATCGCGAAACATACTGTTAAAATAAATAAAAAAATCGATTTCATCTGTGCTAAATATAATAAAACGTAAAAAGAAAAATTGTTCAGCTCAAAAAGATCTACAAATTTAGTTGGAACTATTTTTCAATAAAACACATTTTACATATTAACGATCATTGTGACGAAAAAAAAATCACTAACGAAATTGGTCGTCTATAATAGATGTGCAAATTTGCTTTCAAATAATGTTTGTTAATATACCTAACTTTCATTTTAATCGTGAAATATTACATTGAAAGTATTGAATTTAAAATTATGGTAAAGCGACAGAAAATATAATTAAATGTTTAACGGTAAAATGTTTACCTATAGAATACACTCATAGAAATTTAGTTACGGAATACGTTAAATCCGATATTATAGTTTAGTATAATCTGTTACGATTTAGGAAAATTTGCTAAAGTTTATACTAAAAATTATGAGTCATTGGAAAAGAATGAGATCATATAAATACGCGCATTCGCATTATCATTATTAGTATTTGTATACATAACACTCTAAGAAGATACATTCGCTGAGGTAACAACCTAGAACTTAACCTTTACTTATATGCATTGTATGCATACATATACATATAACATACGCACCGCACGCAAATCAAACTTAGAGAAAAGGTTTGAAGATTTCTTCAATACTGAGAGGTGAAAGTTTTTGAAATTGTGAGAAACGGCATGGTGCTTAATAACTCGACTTAGAAACATTCAAAATTAAAAGCAAAAAGAGGAAAATATTCTTTTTTAATAAGGTCAAAAGTGGGATTGAATTAAATTCAAATTATCTAGAGGTTTTTCGTTTTTTTCAATCACACTGGAAAACACGTGTTCAACACATGAATCTTTGTGAACTTAGCGGGAAATACGAAGTTCTCCGAGCTCGGCTATGAGGTACGATCCGCGGATTCGGCTCAACTCGCGAGATTATCGGAGCTATTCTGATTTTTTGATATAGTGATTTGCAATTTCCTCAACACGCAAAGAAAGGTTCGGTTGCGGCAACCAGAAGTTGCCGCAGCCCCGTCAAAAAAATTTCAAGGACGTCAAGTCGCAACAGCGAGATGGCCAATCGACATTACCCTTTTTCTATATGAATCATCTATCGAACATCTTATTTAATAAGTCGATGGTTTAAACGGCCGTATGACTTGTTGCGGTGGACATTTGTTGGAAACTATTTTGAAAGTTTAAATTGCATACCATACGTTACTAAAATGAACAAACATCAATTTTTGTCGACGAATTGTTGTGTGCTTTATTTCAAGTTAAAAACACAACGTTAAAAAACAACCTTTACTAATGGCTAAAAATTTGATACCGTACCTTTTTCAGCACTTTAAATTAAATTCTTTTTAAATTATTTTAAACGTTCTCAATTTTAAAATGACCCACTTTTAAGTTTAAAAATTGCTTAATTTCCAGTCGGAAATACTTAGTACTGTAATTATTCAAATTTTTAAGCCTAAGAATAAAAATGTCTCCATTTTCCTAGCTTCAACTTTGAATGCATACAATTTCAATGATTCGTTTATAAAAAATGTTCCCGCTGCGTGGGCACATTCTCATCACAACTTTTGCCTTTTAATCTCTTTTTCGTCTCGTGTGTAGTTTTTCAAAGAATTTAATTTTTTATATTTAACATGCTATTTTTACGATCACAACAAAAACAGAATGATCAAAAAATTCTTCATGGCAAATTAATTAATTTTTAGATTCTCATCGAAGAAGGTATTAGATTTGTGTAGACCCCCCCTCCCCCAAGTTTTTTTCAAACGTCCACGTTTGAAGACCCTCTGAATATTGCATACACATTGGCTGTAGCCAAAATCACAAGAGGATGAATAGATCCATCTTTTACATTCCTTCAAATTATCTAACGCGTACCTTAGCTCGCTATGCTTATTAATCTTGGTTGCATAGCTTGTCTTTAAATTCCGGTTAAGTGGACAAACAATTGTCTCGAAATAATGATCCGTCTGGATAGAAACATTCCAACACACTCATGGAAAAAATTAAAGGGTAAAAAGAAATTTCCGAATTTGTAGGTATATTTCAGAATGCTGTATCCCAGTGAAAAATTGACATATTAGGGACCTAATAAAAAGAATTTTGAAGCTTTGAGTTGTTAGTTTAAAGATCTTATAGCAACAAAATTTCTCTTGTTTATTCAGCTTCAATTTGCTTTTTTTAAAACCTCGACACGACCATTTTTCATCGAAATATCGTACTTTAAATCAAAAAGGACCCTTTTGTCTTGGATCAACGATATCTCAGCAGCAAATAGTCGCCAAATTTCAATTCTTCATGAAATAACTAATGTTGTGTGTGCCTTTTACAGTTAAATAGCCCCTAAAACCCTGCGAAATTACATGTCGATCTAACGAACCGTTTCCTTGTTGCAAACGGTCCAAGTTTGGAAGAAATTGAAGTTCAAATTGCGCGGAACATGCAAGCGTTAAATTTTTTTTGCCACAAAATCTCATAACTAGAAACTTAAAGCTTCAAAATGCTTTTTTTTAAACCTTGAGATGACAATTTTTCTCAAAGTTACAGCATTTTGAAAAAACACTAAAATTACGAAAATTTTATTGACCCTTTAATTTTTACCATCAGTGTATAAGCTATAATCTTCATTTTATAACGCTGGCACTGGAATGTATCTCTAGAAAGGCATCCATTCTGTTAAGAGTCCTAGGTTAAGGGCAAGTTGTCGATGTATGATGCCCGCCACATCATTATGTCTTTGCATATATTTCATTTGAGCCAATCCAGGCCAACCATTAACAAATCGCTTGATCATTAAAGCAATGTGCTGCATTCGGTGCTTCGTCATTTCGACGCGGATAATCATGTTTAAACTTTCACGGACTGTGTTCGAATATTTATATTATTATAATATACTATATGCTATATATATATACTTATATATACTATATATTGATATATTATACTATACTGACAGAGTACGTGAGGACGTGACTATCATAGGTGTTTATTGCCCTAATTTTGTTTTACGAGTTAAAAGAACTCCTCATAATCGCCTGAACGCAGAGACCAATTCCCTTTTACCCTTTTTCTGATTTTTCTGATATTTAATATGTTTGTTTCGACCTTTCCGGCTCATGAAAATTAATTACGAGTTTTGGATTGTTCGATTATTAATCTGCTCTGTTCAGGAAATTGATGCCGAGTACACACGCCGGCACCTATCCTACTAGGACGATAAATCTGAAAAGAATAAAATTAATTAGTCGCGGAAATACCAAAATATACTTTATCAGTTAATTAAGATTCCTAATTTACATTAAATTGAATTTCGCTTTTCTCAATTTTTAGTTTCTTAAATTTTAAAGTAATAATACATCAAAAATTATTATCTGAAAGGAATTCATCATTTTATTTGAGCAACTTGTTAATTTTAGTTTGAAGGGAAATGGGTCTGCAGAAGCGAGAATCACAGTGCGACGAAAAAAATTATTATTTAATCGGACTGGCGAATTATTAATACCCGACGTTGTATTTATTCGCACGCACCCCTTTTAAGAAAAACTGAGACACCTCTTTTCTACCTTTTACTCGCTTTATTTTATTTTTAGTCAGAAAACTCATGATTTTATTTTGGGAGTTTTACTAATGTTTAAGTTCATGGTTTTTTAAATCAAAACTTACAAACACCCATAGGATGTCAGCGTATCCCAACATTTGTGTTGACCTTACTGCATGAGTTTCTGTATAGAAACAGGTTGCCCGTACAGATTAGTTCGTTTGGATGACTTGACAAACGATGTGCGCTAGATCATTTACCTCCGTTTTTATTCCAATAAATTAATGTTTTGGACACTGGCTTCCTTGGGGTCCTATAAGAATGGGTTGCTCAAGAATGAGCGAGGCCAATAAAAGTTTTTTTTAATATTGCTTAAAATTTTCTTTTATAAGGATTTTGAGATCAAAATCTTAAACCTCAGATCTCCTTTTCCTTTAACTTTCCGGGAGTCGAGAGCCAAACGAATGTCCGTATCTGCTGTTTGGCGCCGGCTGTCGACATTCTCACTCTTCGGTTATTAGGCTGATCCCAACGTCGCGACTTCGATCATCCCTCTTCTCAGACTGTTTGCGCACGCAACCACACCTGTTTCGCAAAGCGGTACTACCAACCTATATAACTTTTTCGCCTATTAATTAACAAGTCATTCATGGGCGTATTTATATACTCTTTCGCCCGCCTAAGAATTAATTTTATAAATATAAATTAATTTTATGTACTGAACCGTTTCAAGAACCAATCTGTGTTTTGTGGATATTCTATAGCTCTGCAGCCCCTAATTATCCTCTGATTATATGCACTGTTCTGCATTAATCTAGTTCGAGATTTAAATTGTTATTATTAGAAAACTGCTTTGTTACATCGATGAATTATTGCAGGTTCTGGTTTGAACTGGCCTATAGCTTCAAGTTATTCATTTATTGAACATAGGTCAGTTGATGACGATCCTTATCGTGTATTTTAAATACGTAGGAAATGCTAATTAGTGTATTGCTGAATAGGTTCAACGCGAAACAGATCATCAATACACTGAAAGAGTCACTTTGAGGGATACCAGTCGTGATGTGTCTTGATCTAGTTATGCTTGGTTGTTCATGATCAAAATATTTGCTTTTTGTACCCCAAAGCATAATTGCACGACTTAGAAAGTCGATGATGCGTGGGAAGATTTTTTTAATTTTTAGGACATAAAGAAAATAGTCGTGTGGTAGAAAAGAAATGCTTTCCATGTAATGCCGTAGCCAGGAAGGAGGGGTATCTGGATTTGACCACCCAAATTCTTGAAACGTGTACAGAGTGCGCCACCTAGACCTTCGGTATATAAATATTGAATAAGTCTGAAATTTTTTAGCCGATTTCGACACCATTTATTTCAAATCTGTTTTGAACACAATCTCGATTAAATGACCACCTCTATTCGATACGCAAAAAGCAGCTCTTTTTCGGGCATTCCAGGCTCTCTTAACTCTAATGGGGAAATATGAAGAATTATGATTATTATTTTAGGCGTAGTACAAGTTGCGACCAACAGTTGGCGCTGCGTCTCAGCCCCGCTACACCCCACCTCGCTCGCCATTGTCCGCATTTATCCTTGTTTTGCACACGTGATTTAAAATCCAAACCTAACCTATTACCTGAATTATAAGGACGTGTATAAAAGCAGTTATCTCGTGTGACATTTACGTTTTCACGCGGAGGATTATTTGTGTGGTCAGCGTAATTTGTTTTTAAACAAAACAGTGCCTTCAGAGTTGTTGCCAGGAGAAAATATGAAAATAAATAAAAAATAAAAATATACTTTATTGATAAATATATTCAATTAAATAATTTGTCATATACAGGGTGTTCAAAAAGTCTCGATACACCTAAATATCTCTCGAGGTAAATATTTTTTCAAAAGGTTCAAGATCATTATTCAAGTAACTTTTAACGAGGAATCCAGTGGTGACCTTGAATTTGAGCTTGAAATTGATCTTTAAGGTTATTTCGAGGTCAGTTTTGTTTCTTTAAATGGGAACCCCTATTTTTGACAACGGCAATCGAAAAAGCGGGAAATTTTACAGCCAAACATGTTCTCAGGTCATGGGTCAAGGAAGACTTTAAACTTCAACTGATGGTTTTTAGGCTTGACTCAGGTATGGGTCG